>JASDQU010506819.1:35027-53635 GCA_032191745.1 Picea mariana
TTATCTATATCTCCCATTGAATTTCCTTTCACCACTTCAAATAGCATTTTGCATTTTAATTGAGAAAAGGGCAATCATTTCATGAATTTCCTTTCATCATCTCTTTTGGACAAAATGGGGGCAATCGATTTTACGAATTTTGTTTCACCATTTGGCTTCGACTAGATGGGGGCAATCATTTTATGAATTTCCTTTCACCATATGTTTTATAGTTTGTTATAATCTTGAAGTGGGGGAAATCAATTGTATTAATCATACAGGGATGATATATGTATAAGATTTAAAAATGAAATTTTGTCAACTATTTTTTTATTGTACTCTAGGCTACTTCTCTCCTGGTCTTCAATACATATTTTCCTATAGGGAAGATCTTACAGGGAACTTTTTATTTCCAAGTATTTTCCTTGAGCGAATTAATCAGTTAAAATATGTTAGAAGAGCTAAAGTTACTAGGATTAGCCTAGACATACTTTTTCACAGTTAAAATCAGGGGAACATAAAGATTTTTGCCTAAACTTGTTTTTGAAGATATGTTCTTTAGGTTTTCGAAGGTAAGGCAAAAAATCTTTCTTTCTGTGAAAATTTAAGGTCAAGTAGTGAAAGTCAGGATAGAGTACAAACTTCAGACCTACTAGATGGAAACAAAATGAGGATTCAAGGGTTTTGAAAGGGATCTCATTTCTTCATAAGTTTACTTTTTGATTATCAAGTTTCTTTTGTTCTTATTTTCTTCTGATTCAGAAAACTTAGAGACTTAGATATTTCTAATCTTTGATTAGGTAACCGCTTCATACATGAGTACAATCTTATTAAGAATTTATAAGATCTCTTTTATCATTTTGGTTTAAAAAATATACATAGAATTTCATACCTTGGATTGCATTTGTATTTTCAACCAAAACAATCAGTAATTCGTCACTTGTTTTGCAAGGAAACAAATATTCTGAAACTGAGCGTTATATTCCGATACCTCCTGAATTGTCATCTGATAATAAGAATTCTACAAAAAGGAAATAATCAGAGAGTTTTTTATCATAGGAATGATATGCAGTACAGATATTTTATTTTTTCTTTTCGGAGTAATGAAATAAAAGCAAGTTTATTTAAAAGTAAATTTTAGGCAATCTACGAAAAGGAACAAAATTTAGAAAGAAAAGAAAAACCAAACTGGTATATACAATGGTACTGTGAAACATGTTTATTGCATGAAATGTTTTAGATAGTTCCCATTGATAGGGGCGTCAAAATTTTTCCCGTCTAGATTCTCCAGTAGGAAGGAATTCTTCCCCTTTGTAGATGTAACCTTGAATGGTCCGAACCAGAGGTGATCAAACTTATTGTGTTTACTTGCATCTTCTTTCCTGGGATCCCATTTCAAAACTACATCACTTGGAAGAAACTCCTCGTTCTTTGCTTATTTGTCAAAAAGGGCTTTCGTATTATCTTGATATTTTTTAAGTCTGTCATCGACTTCGACCCTGTTTTGCTAGACTTCAATTATTTGGTTACCCTCCTCATTATGTCATTCGACTCTTTGTTTGCGTCTTTCCATAGATTCATTACTAGAAGAGCTAGATTAATAGGGAGGAAAACATCAATTCCATAAACCATTTGGAAAGGATACATACCTATTGATTTCTTAGTGTCGATCTAGTTTTCCCATAAGGCGTACTTTAGGTGGACATGGAAAGCTTTCTTCTTCTCTATTAATACCTTCATGATTATATTCATCAAAATTTTGTTTCACGATTCGGCCAACCCATTTCCATGAGGATAATAGGTTGTAGAATGCCCTAGCATGATTTTGTATTTTTGACAAAAACTTATCATTTTCATAGATTTGAATAATTGGGCATTATCCCTAACTATTTTCTAGGGATAGCCAAATCTGGATAGGATGTTTTCCTCCAAAAAATTTATAACTACCGAATCTATGGAATTTCGAGTTGCAATGGCTTCCGCCCACATCATGAAATAATCAGTAGTATTCAGAATCCATTTATGTTGGGCACTTGACTATGGGTGAATTTCTCTGATGAAGTCCAGGCCCCATTGTTGAAAAGGAGCCTCTATCTTGATTGGGACTAAAGGTAGCAATATCCCCCGGTAGTGCCCCAATTTTATTATAAAATGTAATCATGTTTATAGGCTAGTGAGCCAAGTGTATATAAGTTGGTGGGCTTATGTGTTTATTAGGCTAGAGAGCCTAAGTGTTAAAGGCCAGGAGCCTGATTTTGTATATGTAATTATGCAGATCATTAATAAAATATAAACATCATTGCGTGCAGACCAGCCACGAAGAAAGAGTGATGGTGGACTAAGCTTCCACAAGGTTGGGTAATGGAGAAGGCTAAGTGTGTGGGCCTAGGGGATAAGCCAGGGGGCTTACCTCTAAAGGGGATAATAATTTATTATTATTTCCTGAAGGCTAAGGTGGACATGTTGAGTGTTGTCCTAAGTTCTTGTAAAGGGAACGTGTGCAAAAGGAAACACATGCAGCTCCAGGAAAACAAGTGTCAACCTGGGCGCATGCAGTTAAAGCTGAAGAATCCAGCCATGTTGGGGGTTCACTTCCCATTCTTCCAACCTCCGCGGGAGTTGTTGGTCATTCAGCCATCTAAAGTCTGAACCCATTTTGCCTCTGCAATCGACCTCTATGTTGTTTTCTAGTCACAAACCCAGTGAGAACCCGTGGGAAAACTGACGGACTGAGTCACGCCTTCCGTGAAGCTCAAGCATCCCGTATATGTCTGTATCGTGTGTGTGTCATAATGGTTGGTTGTTGCCGCCATGCAATTCCTCGACTGAGGGTGTCTTTCTTCCATTGGTTGTTTCTTACTGAGTCATGTTGTGTCTTAGTGTGGACTGTTGTCGTTTTTGGACATCCATACCCAATTTCTGGTTGCTACTGTCATCCCTGTGTGAATGAGTTTTGAACTGTTGTTGTTGTCCTCACCTAGTGGGAGCTGAGTCGAGGAGTGTTCTAAAGAAGCGGGTTGTCAGGCCCATGGTATAAGAGGTACGTTGTCAGGCCTATGAGAAGCTCTCTCCAGCTAAGAGAGTCTACTGGGAAGTGGTTTTCTCCCAGAGAGAGTCCAGCACCAACTACAGAGCTCTGAGAATTCCTAATCCGACCTGTTGTTGAGACCCAGAGAGGGAGGTGAAGCATCGATGGAATTTTCTTGTGAATGTGTATACTCCTGGGTGGAAGAAGCATGTGTGGAATGAGATTCTGTGAGTAGTGGGTGTAAGAAGGCTCCTGGAGAGAATCCTTTTGGTTTCTCTGTGCAGTTTTCCTCTAACCTCATCCTATTCTAGGATTCCCTTTCCCTAGGTGGAGATTGGTCCCAGCTCGAGGGTGACCCACTGCTGAGCATGATGAGAAGCATGGTATAAGGCTAGGAGGTTCATGTAATTTTTGCACGTAGTTGGTGGAGTTACTCCAGTTTCAGAGATAAGTATCATCGTGTGTTTAATTTCAATTAAAATGCATGTCTGTGATGTTTGTATGTTTTCATGTATTCCGCTACATGTATGAATTGTTGTTAATTCCATTAAGTCTGTATGATGGCAATAACTCTATGTTAAATGTGTTAATTTGATTTAATGCATATATATGTATGTGAATGTTCCATGTAGTAGCGTTTCCCAACAGTGGGGTTGGTGGTTGGGGACGTTACAATATGGTATTAGAGCCAAGATTTTCAACATTGATCCTGGATGGGCCATGTTAGTGTAAAATGAAGCAAAAGTTTCAGAAAGAATTGTTGTCAAAGTAGACAAAATTCAAGTTCAGAGCCAAGGTTTTAACGTCAAACCTAGATGGGCTAGATAAGTGGTCATTGGACCTGAAGCTTTAGGTGGAAATTGTGTTAAGAGGAATCAATTTCGAACCTTAGAACCTTCCTTAGTGCCAATAAGTTACCTTGGTCGTGTTACAAAGCTTAGGAGGAGTAACAGTGTCATAAAACCATGACAGAAGTGGTGTTGGGCCGCAGAGTAATGTGGACCTTAGGATCTGTTTGGGAGAAGGAGAATCCTTCACAACTTTCAGATCTAGTAGTGTTGTGAGGCAGTTAGCCATGAATTCCTTTGGAAATATGCAGAGTAACAAAGTTTGTTCTGCATCGTAGGATCTGTTTGGAAGGAAGGGAAATCCCTTACAACCATTAGATCTGGGGAAGGTGTAGAGGATTTAAACCAGAAGCCCTTCAGACTTAGTGACTTCAGTGAAGTCTGATGCCAGAAACAAGAGAAGGGTCAAAGCCCAAAGCTCCGAAGTGCATCTACACCGTATATCTAGAGAGGAGAGATCGATCATTGGATCAAGCCAATGTCGAAAGGTCAAACACAACGGTGAAGGGAGAAAGCTTCCAAAGTCTAGAGTTAATATAGACAATCCATCAAGAGGGACGTGTGTCAATAGATCATGTACTTCGGGTGGAAGTACTTTGTGAGGAGGCAAGTGCTATGAGTTTCAAACTCCCAAAGCCCGAAGTGCCAAAGTGACTCTTAGTCGTTGATCCTAAAGGAGGAAACGCATCAATAGATTGTGAACTCCGGGGGAAAGCACTCCGGGCAAAAGTGATCGAGAGGAGTTGAAATTCTCGAAGTCCGAATCTCCGAAGCCCAAAGAACCGAAGTAGTGACTCATGATGATGTCACTTGGAGGTGATGTGGGCACATGGGTTGTGTGCCAAGTGTAAGTGGATTCTAAGCTGTGGAAGATTGAAATGGCACTTGGAACGTGACGCGTGTCACCCATCTAAATGGGACACATATCAGCCACTAGTATTCTTCCATGTGTCTTGTCATATGATCAGGGCTAGTGGGGTTGAGGTAATGTAACATAGCTAAAGGTTGGAGGACCCACACTAGTGTTGATCATGATACATCAAGATAGATGGCTAGGAGGCATTGCGAGGACCCAAGTTTCACAGGAGTTAATTCTCCAATGCGGTCCCACAATCCAAACCATGGTTTCACCGAGGGGTTACGTGTTGAGATTCAACAAGAAGATCCTAGTGAAAATTATGCACCTACACTAGGATGGAGCCACAAGATATTTTTAGGTGGAAGTCTATTTATAGATGATGTTTTATTTATAGATGATGTTCTATTTATAGATGATTTTCTATTTATATATGTATGTCAACTATTATTATCCCTTAATAATAGCTGGACAAAAAATATTAATCTCTTCTCAATGAGCACTTAGAAATAGTTAAATGAAGTGGAAAATCAGTTAGCTATAGGAAATTCAAGTTCAAAGGTTTGTTGGTGGGACATGCAAGTCGAATTAGTTGTAACTGAGTGATTCAAAGTTGTAACAGAATTAGATGTATAGTTATGTGAGTTGTAAAGTAGTTTAACTCAGTTAAGTGAGTTAAACTCAGTTGTACTAGTTGTAAATGAACTTACACTAGTGAGAGATCAGTGAATTAATTATTAATTAATTCACAATCAGTGGTGTCACATGCAACTGAAGATTTACCACTTTTAACTACATGCATGTCAGATCTAGTGGAGACCCAGTTGAGATAATAGGTGAAAGGGATAGTTTGACTATCAGTTGTGACATTAGTGAGTGAACTCATGCAACCACACACACATTAGATGTGCCCATGAGGAATGTGCAGCCTAGGAAAGAGGGATTCATTCATTGCAGGGATTTCCATCAGCAGGGATTGCGCAGAGGAGGCAGGTTGTCTGGAAGCAATAAATTGGCACATGAATTTGTCAATTTTTGTATGATAGTGTGAGACAATTGTATATTGTACTGAGAGCTCTTGGATTAGAGTTTTGTATGAGATTGTTTCATGATCCATGATATATACATAATATATGATAGTGGGGTTTTTAGCTTTATGCTTTCCTGGTAAAAACATTTGTGTTATGTGTGATTGATCTTTATTCTTGATATTGCAATTGGCGATCGTGTTTTAAATTCTGCAAGAATATTAGTAGAAGTGATTATGTATTTAACAGTGGAATATATTTTTTATATTGGGAGAATCCAAGCAATACACAATTTGTATTAAAATTTCTACATGGTATCAGAGCATAGAAGATTGCAGAAGATGAGTTTGTGACTGGATAGAATTCGAATTTACAGAAAGACTTTCTTGGTGCTATAGTTGATTCAAGATCGAAATGGATTTCAATGGCTTGAGGTTAGAGTATGCACTCAAGGGATACTTGAACTAAATTTCTTGGAAGGATAGGATGGAAGCAGTACTCGAAGACAATGGCTTGAAGGAATTCATTGACAAAGATGTTCCTAAGCAAGATGATGTAGATGCTACAAATCTTGATGCATGGAAAAAGAAAGTGGCAAAGGCAAGGAGGATCCTGTTGGAGGGAGTACGAGACCAAATTGTCTCAAACCTCCATGGGAAAGCCACACAATATGCAATGTGGAAGGATTTTTCGGATCTATTCCAAAACAACAACGACCATAGGAAATTGGCGCTCAAAGATAAACTCAGAAAGATCAAGATGGAGAAGGGTGACTCCATTCCAAAATATCTCACGAAGTTTTTCCAATGTCAGGATGAGTTGGGGAGTGTGGTAATAACAGTCCCTAATGAAGATTTGGTCAGCTTGTCTCTCCTAGGAATTTCCAAGAATTGGCACAATTATCAAGAATCTGTCAATGGAAGGGAAAAATTGCCAAATTGGGAATAACTATGGTCGGATCTAGTGTAGGAGGAGTTCAAGAAAAACAATAGAGATGGCTCTTCATCAAAGCATGATGATGAAGAGGATTTTGATTCGGCTTCCAAGGCAAGGAAAGGGAAGGGGAAGAAATTCCATTCAAAATCTGAGTCTAAAGAAAAGAAGATGGATTTGTCCAAAGTGAAGTGTTTTCACTATCACAAACATGGGCATCTCGCTACTAACTGTCCATAGAAGAAGAAGAAAAAGAAGGTTGTTGGAGATGCAGTTGGTGAGGCCCTTGCCTCGCAATTTGAACTTGAATTCTCCTTGATCGCATGCATGGCGTCAAGTGCATTGGGATCAGTGTGGTATTTGGATAGTGGCGCTTCCTTCCACATGACAAGAGATAAGGATCTTTTGAGTGACTTGAAGGAGAAAGATCTCCAACTGCATATAGATATGGGTGACAATGGATGATACAGTGTGACTGGCATTGGTACCATTACCTTTCAAAGGGAGTCAGGTAAACCATTTCAATTGAAAGATGTTATGCATGTTCCAGGTCTGAACAAAACTTGGTCTCAGTCATAATGTTGGAGGACAAAGGCTATGATGTTGTTTTCAGTGATGGAAAATATTTCCTATGACATAAAACAACGGGTCAAGTCAAGAAGATAGGGATTCGAGTTAAGAATATCTACAAGATGGAGGTAGATGGTTATGCTTCCATGATGGTCAAGGCATAAAAAGTGGTGAGCCGAGATGAGGGGGAATTATGGCATAGGCGATTGGGCCATCTTCATCATGGAGCCTTGAAAATCATGCAGAAAATATCTACTCGGCTTCCAATGGGAACACTTGATCAATTAGATCAGTACAAGGGTTGCACAATGCAGAAGTATGTAAATTCCACCTTTCATGAAAAGGAGCATCGTGCTTCGGTGATCTTGGAGAGAGTTCACACATATGTGTGTGGACCATTCTCGGTTGTTTCAATAACAAAACATAAGTATTATGTTATTTTTTTTTATGACTTTTCTTGTAAATGTTGGATCTTCTTCATGCAGAAGAAGGATCAAACATTCTCAAAGTTCTATGAGTTTAAATCATTGGTGGAGAAAGAGTCAGGGAAGAAAGTGAAGGCTCTGAGGAGCGATAATGGTGGAGAGTACATCTCTAACAAATTCAAATACTTATGAAGGAAAGAAGGAATTCAAAGAGAACTCATAACACCTCATAACCCACGGCAAAATGGGGTCGCGGAGAGGAAGAACAGAATGATCGTGGGTGCAACATGAGCGATGTTTCATGATCAGGGCCTACCAATGCATTTGTGGGTAGAAGCATGCAACACTGTAGTTTATGTGAAAAATCATTGTCCTCGTAGAGTACTTGGCATGAGTACACCTGAAGAAGCTTTCACTAGTAAGAAACCTGATGTTTCTCATTTTAAGATTTTTGGCTCATCTGTTTATGTGCATGTGACCAAGAACTCTAAGAAAGATGGAGCCAATTGCTAAAGTTGGAATATTTGTGGGGTACATAGAAACACCCCATGATTATCATGTGTATTTTCCTAACAGTAAAATTATTGTTATGCGACAGGATATAAAATTCGATGAGGGGAAAGCCATGCGGCTGTCACTTGAGAAGGAGCTATACTTGCATGCAGAAGAGGAATTATTGGTTCCCAAAGATGAGTCTCAATATGTGTATCAACCACATGAGGAGGTTCATGGAGTGGAGGAAGCCACTCATGCAGAGGCATCCATTAGAAATGGTAGAAAGCGCACCATGGAAACTAATAGATTGAGTCTAGATGCTACACAGAATGTAGGAGCCCCTACTTCATAGCGCAGACATAGACAGTCTCCTGATCGATTTACTGGATACATGGCTCTCATAAGAAAATGTATTGTGACTAAACCATCTTCCTTTCAGGAAGTAGTGCAAGATCCCACTTGGGTTGATGCAATGGTGGAGGGTAAGATTTTAATCGTTGTTCTTTATGTTGATGATTTAATATTGACTGGTGATTAGCAACTAATACACTCATGCAAGGAGGACCTTGCAAAGGATTTTGAGATGAAGGATATGGGTCTCCTTCATTATTTCCTTGGATTGGAAATATGGCAGCGAGATGGTGAACGTTTTGTGTCTCAAGGCAGGTATGCAAGGGAGATACTGGGTAAGTTTCACATGGAGGGATGCAAACCCGTGGATACTCCTCTTCCAGGAAACTGGAGGAAAGAGGATGCTACTTATGGAGAGGTAGTGGATGCTACTGTCTATCGACATTTAGTGGGTTCACTAATGTATCTAGTGAACATGAGATCGTACATTTTCTATGTGGTTAACCAGCTAAGTCAAGCGATCGTTAAGCCTACCAAGATCTTTTGGAAGGCGGGCAAGCATGTACTGAGATACCTGAGGGGCACATCTGAGTATGTCTTATGGTACAGACATAAGGATGAAGTGAAGTTTCATGGCTTCATGGATGCATATTGGGCGGGCAGCCCAACGGAAAGAAAGAGAACATCGGGGGGGATCTTTAGTATCTACAATTGTTTATTGGTACAGTAGGAAACAGAGATCCATGGAACTTAGTTCAGCAGAAGCAGAATACATGGCAACGAGTCAAAATGCATGTGAGGCTATCTGGTGAGAAAGATCTTGGTTGGTTTGTTTGGTTCTCATTTATATCCAGCAGTGATTCATTGTGATAATCAGAGTTGCATTAAAATTTCGATTAATCATGTGTTTCATGATATATCTAACCATATATATATATTTGGTATCATCCTATAAGAGATTGTGTGCAGCGGAAATCATGTTTCTTCAGCAAATTCTTATGGAAGATCAGGATGCAGACATTCTGACGAAGGCGCTCACTAGGAGAAAATTAGAATACCATAGAGACAAGATTAGGGTGAAGGATAATCCCTTTCTTATTGAGAGGGAGTGTTGAGATTCAACAAGAAGATCCTAGTGAAAATTATGCACCTACACTAGGATGGAGCCTCAGGCTATTTTTAGGTGGAAGTGTATTCATAGATGATGTTCTATTTATAGATGTATGTCGACTATTATTATCCCTTAATAATAGTTGTATAATAAATATTAATCTCTTCTCAATGAGCACTTGGAAATAGTTAACTGAAGTGGCAAATAAGTTAGCTATAGGAAATTCGAGTTCAAAGGTTGGTTGGTGGGACATGCAAGTTGAATTAGTTGTAACTGAGTGATTCGAAGTTGTAACAAAAGTAGATGTGTAGTTATGTGAGTTGTAAAGTAGTTTAACTCAGTTAAGTGAGTTAAGCTCATTTGTACTAGTTGTTATTGAACTTACACTAGTGAGATATCAATGATTTAATTATTAAGTCATTCACAATCAGTGGTCTCACATGCAACTGAAGATTTACCACTGTTAACTACATGCATGTCAGATCCAATGGAGACCTAGTTGAGATAACACGTGAAAGGGACAGTTTGACTATCAATTGTGACATTAGTGAGTGCACTCATGAAACCACACACACATTGGATGTGCCCATGAGGAATGCACAGTCTAAGCAAGAGGGATTCATTCATTGCAGGGATTTCCATCAACAGGGATTGCGCAGAGGAGGTAGGTTGTCTGGAATTAGTAATTTGGCACAAGAATTTGTCAATTTTTGTATGATAGTGTGAGATGATTGTATATTGTATTAAGATCTCTTGGATTAGATTTTTGTATCAGATTGTTTCATGATCCATGATATATACGTAATATATGATAGTGGGGTTTTTAGATTTATGCTTTCCCAGTAAAAACATATGTGTTATATGTGATTTATCTTTCTTCTTGTTATTGCAATTAGCGATCGTGTTTTAAATTCCGCAAGAATATTAGTATAAGCAATTTTGTATTTAACAGAGGGATATAATTGTTAGATCAAGAGAATCCAGGCAATACATAATTTGTATTAAAATTTCTACATTACGTGTCAACGTCGGAAGAATTGTGGGATGAAAGGAGAGTTACTCCAAACCACCATTGCATGCCCCCGCAATTGGAAAATGTTAAGTGATGTGACACAATGATGTCACCAAAGGTGATTGGGAATGTTCAGAGATTAACATTTCGTATGTGTGGATGTGAAATCCTTCGAAGCTCTGAAGACCCGAAGACCCAGAACTAAAACACTTGAGGTTCCATAGTAAGTGTCATTCTTCGGATGCCGAGTAGATGTGGGTTGATGATCTGCCCTACTTCGTGAGTTCGGTAATCCAAAAATATGAGATATTGTTGTGTGGTTCTTTGAAATATTTCGAAGTCGAAGGCCCAAGTAAGCACCTAGTGATCTAGCACTTGGTCACGACCCATGGTCGCATGGGTTGGGGACTGAGAGAAAGGGGCTAGTTCCCAAAAAAGATTACAGAGAAGAGAAGATCTCAGAGAGAAAATGAAATCTGAACGTTTTCTTAAATCAAATTGGTTTGAATGCGTAAACTGGTCTGAATGAAAGGAGTGCATAGGAGGAACTCTATGTTGAGTTCAGAGAGAGAAAGAGTCACTAAGAACTTTGTAGGGATTTGTCAGGTGGGCATCGAGTGAGTGAAAGTGTGCATAGAGAGAACTCTTTATCGAGTTCAGGTAGAAGAGTATCATAGGAAGATACTCATGGAGCTGTTGAACACCATGTAGGAAATGCTCAACAAGGTGTGCTTTGAGCAGAAGGTTGCCAAAAGGGAACAAATTTTTCTTTTGAAAGGAAACAGAAGGGGCCAAGACCCTTAGCAGACTAAGTAAATAGAAAATATTAGAAGAGGTAATGCAAGGAGTGTGTGGGATACAGACTCATTCTAAGTCCTAAAGCTCAGAAGAGATAAATCTTACGAGAGAAAAGATGAGATCCAAGAGGCAGACTCATAGGAGAAAGGTCAAAGGCCAAAGCCTTTGAACACTGACAAAATCTTCCAAGGCAGAAGAAGTCAAAAGCTCAAGAGGAGGAGAAAAAAAAGTCGTCAGATCAGTTGTGGGGAGGAGTCTGGACCATTATATTAGCGTTCAACAGATAAAAGGAATCACAGAGGATAGGAACGGATCCCATCCGTTAAGTCTGAGCGTGAAGGACCAGCAATCATTGGATCCAGAGGTAAGCTCACGATACTTAACCCTTGTGTGCACAACAGAAGTGGACTTGTCAAAGTCATGAATTCCCTAACTGATTTGGGACCTTCCATCGTCAAGGAGGACAGGTGGCATAAGATCCACAACTTCAGAATTTTGTGGACAAGGAGGAGGAGAAACAACCGAAGTAAATGTTGGTCGTTGATCTGAAAGTGGACGCGTGGTGCCAGATATGGAAATCCAGGTACGGAGTACTCCGGAGGAAAGCAGAGGATGAAAGTGTCGAAATCCTCGAAGAAGATATCAAGGAGGAGTTCGAAGGACCATCGATATGGTCTTGGTCGGAAAGAGCCGAAGTTCCAAAGAGAATCAAGTCATGGATTTGGATAGGACGCGTGACAGAAGATCTGTCACGCTGGGGAAATTCACTCCGAATATTTGTGTGTGGAGACATGAGAACTCTCGAAGGCTAGATATTCTAAGTTCATCAGAACCATCCGATTGTTGAGGACAGGTGTCATTATATATTCCACTCCAGAATATTTCCATATGAGAAAAGCATATAGTTGAGAGTTGAAACTCCCAATGGCCGGAGAGCCAGAATCAACCGTAGTCGTTGATTTAGAAGGGAGCTATGTGTCAACATATTGTGTAGATATGGGATCGTGTGTGGAAGGAGGATATATAGAAGCCATTGATCGCAGATCATCACCAAGGGATTTGAGATCGATAGACGATTTGGATTACAGGGCTAGAACTTGCTCGGATGTTAAAAATATGAGAGTGGGCCACAATTTATACCACGGTTTTAACAAAGTGATACGTGGCAGTTGAAGATGAATTGTGGGGCGAAAAGCAGGTTGGCCTAAAACCATTCTTTCCCATGCCCGCAATCACATTTTTCCATGAGGTCATATCCCACGGCCTTATGAAGGAAAGGGATAATGAAAAAGGGGTTAGCGCCTGAAACTTGGAGTTTTGGAAGCACATAGGAATAGTCTGCAGGTATGTCAATACCTGCACACAAAAGGAAAGGATACTTGTGTATAATTGTTTTGGGTTCAATCAATAGCCCGGAGAGTCAATGTAACTCAAAAGTTTGAAACATCCTTTGACTGGGAGGTCAGCAGACCCCGTTGAGGTAGGGGCACTGCATCGAAAGTGCTTAGGGAAGAAATAGTCATGTACAATGACTACAATGAGAGCATAAGAAGATTCATGAATATGGGAAGAATTGAATACTTCTGGGATCAACAAGAAAAAGTTTTATAGGGAGAAAGAAGTCGCTGCAATTTTTGTGGCAACAAGTATGTTATGGCTCATTGGGTCAGCTAGAGGAAAGAATGCTTGCATGTTTGCAAGTGTTGTTGGTGATGTTGTTGCATAAGGAAGGAAGAAATATAGAGCTAAAGTGTTGGTTATAAGTTTGATAAAAAAAGCATGAAAGATTATACTTCCATCATACATTCAGGTAGTATAAAATTTATTAATGGCAGTTATGCAGGGATGATTTTTTATTACTCTTTTTGCATAATTACTGAAAGGAAATTTAGGTAAGAATTTCCTCAGCCAAAGTTATTTTATAAAATCACATGACTATATTATGTGAATGCATATCACTGGATGTGGTAAAGGATGGAGGCATGCATTAATTCAAATCTTTTTTAGCTTTTGAATGCACACACTGACATAGTAGAATGTCATGTTAATTTGGTTATGGGGTAATAACCAAAGAAAATTAAAAGATGAGAACTTGTTATAAGAATGAATGCCACTAAGATAGTCATGTATGAGACCAAAACATGGTTGGATATGGAAAGGTTATGAACCACATAGGTACTAAGAGCTTCCTACCTTTAAATAAAACTAGGACTGCAACCTTTTTTCTAACACTAATGAACACCACAAAATTATATTCTTGGTGTAGTGCTCGGATCGAAAAGGAAGGCATCCAATTAATTGGGAAGAAAATAGGAAGTGTGTGGATAATGTGTCAACACATTGACCAGACTTCCAACTCATGGATGGTGAGATACATGACTAAGATAAAGAGCATTATGTAATCCAATGCAAGGTGCATTGATTAATTATGCATTGAGAATTGCACTCATGCATAATAAGTGACAGAATTGTATATTAAATGCAATGATTGAATGTGTTTTGTAAGTACATGCATATATATTATCGCATGAAAATAATTGTTACTAACAACTGAAATGTTGTTAACTCATGAAGTTGAGGACATTTCAGGTACATGTTAGACATTGCAACAGAAAATTTACAAGCCAGGTAGTCACATGAATAAAGACTATAGAAAATTTTATGTTCAGAAAATTGAAATAATAAACTTATTGTTATTAATTATGAACATGCATATGCATAGAATGATGAGTCATTCTATTTGGTTAAATTGTTTGGTAATTGTGATTGAATTTCTAGGTGCATGCAATTCTAAGATCATTGCATAAGATGTTGTACATGTTGAATTATGATGTACAGGAAATACTAAGAATTGTTGGCAGTATGCAAGATGAAGCCTTGCAGGAAAATGGTATGCAGTTTGGTGCATGTGGAAAATCACAAGGATGGATGCATTCATAATATGACAACAACCAAGATGAATTATGAAATAAAATTTCATGTTTTGGGGGAAAAGTTGAATTCCCTTTTGAACTAATTGGAGTTCCTAAATGAATTATTGTTACACATCAAAATTACTCATTGCAATGATGGCTATTGTCATCATTATAAATATTGCAAGTGTCTCATATTGGTCGCAAGTGTCGCAAACATAATACTGCCTATGTCATCTCTCTAACGACATCGTAAGGACATTAAGACACCTTAAAGACTAGTTTTGAAGAAGGAAAATCAATTGACAGAGGAGTACAAACCTTGTGCCACTGAAAAAGCCACTAAAATATCAATTTTGGGAGGGAGCACTCCCCTACCTATTGACAAGGAGAGCTGGCACTCTATAGTCCCTTTTAGGGGAGAATTCTAGCGCTTTGTGCCCCTTTTGAGGGAGCGTTTCCCTTTTTTGGGTGAAATCTGGTTTGTTGGAGGAAAGAAGGGGACAATCCCCTCAATATCTGAAGGCAGTTGGTTTCGAATCTTGGGTCAAGGCATGATCTTAGGGAAGATCCACAACTGAAGGAGAGGAATCCTCAACTTATCCCAAAGATATCTCAAGTGGTTAGGCCTCTCCAAGCCTATATAAGGAGGCTTGCTCATGGTAAAAGGATATATGGATATTCAGAATTACACCAAACTTATGATCCCATAAGTGAGATGTTATCAAAGCATAATCAATGTAGATTACTTGAGCAAAGGGGTTGGACAAGGAGAACTAGAAGAGGCTATTGCACCTCCATCAAAGGATTGTAAGCATCTTTTACTTGTTCTCATTAATAATCAATGCTTGGCCTGTTTCTTTCAAATTTATGTTTGTTCCACATGAATTTGTCTTCAGTAGAAAGATCTATATTTCAACTAAACTCAATAGAATAGGAAGTTCTTTGTATCTTTGTTTGTTTTATAGGACCTATCGAGGAGCTTAGGATTGGAGCTCGGCTTGGATCTTGTGAGGAAAAACAACGTTAATAAGGTACATATCCCTCTTCTTCCTTTTCCTGTATTGGTTCAATTAGATCTAAAAGAATGCCAGTGACCAATGATAACACCCTTTCTGTATTGGTTTAGGGGTCTAGATACCAAGAGGGAATCCTCTTGTCCACAGGAGGATTCACCTGTAATAATTATTTTATGTTTTCTCATGATAACTGCATGTGGGTGATGCAAATGAGATGATGTTAATTAAAGTTAGAATGTTGATTACAAAGAGTAGCTTGAGAAGATGTTGATTGGAAATCTCTGAGGGCAGTTGGAACTCCGAGAGCCATGGTACTCTGAGACTTCCTGATCCGTCCTGTTGCTGAAGCCCAAGGAAAGAGAGGTGTAGCAACCGATGGACTGTGTGACAGTGAAGGTGTACACTCCTAGGGTGGGACAAGCATATGGGGAATGAGAGACCATTGGTTGGACTGCTACTGATGTTTGGTTGGATGGAGTGTTTCTGAGGTTTGGTACCTTGTGCTAGACCATGTGGATATGGATTGTGGACTGTGGCTATCTTAGGAAGCCATTGCCCCGATGGATTCATAGCCCTACTCAGGGGTGGAAGGTCTTCTCAAATCAAAAGATAAGTACAATTCTTTATTTATTGTATGTTTTGTATCTTATATACAGGTTATAATGTTATTAGAATTACCTGTATATACATATTTATACATTGCATATATTCTTGCATTACCTACATCCATCGCTGTACATAATGTGTCTCATATTTCATTTCTTAAGAAATATATACCTGATGCTAATCATGTAATCGGTTGTAATGTGATTCAGGTGGAGCAAGAAGGCATCTTGCAAGTGCATCCAGTGCGCATATTGGACCAGAAAAGAAAGTAGCTCTAGAATCAAGCCATAGGGCTTGTAAAGGTCCAATGGACCTAGTATGGTCTTGAGGACATGACACGAGAGAATGAGGATGTTGTGCGGGCATAATACCCACATATTTTTGAATATTTTGGAAATCTTGTTGATGTTGTGTAAAGAGTTTTACTAAGGACAGTGCAAAAATAAGGGGAGCGGATTGTAATATCCCCTAGTAGTGCCCCAATTTTATTATGAATTGTAATCATGTTTATAGGTTGGTGAGACAAGTGTATATAAGTTGGTAGGCTTATGTGTTTATTAGGACGGAGAGCCTAAGTGTTAAGGGACAGGAGCCTGATTTTGTATATGTAATTATGCAGATCATTAATAAAATATAAACATCATTGTGTGCAGACCAACCACGAAGAAAGAGTGATGGGGGACTAAGCTTCCACAAGGTTGGGTAAGGGAGGAGGATAAGTGTGTGGGCCTAGGGTCTAAGCTAGAGGGATTACCCCTAAAGGGGATAATAATTTATTATTATTTCCCGAAGGCTAAGGTGGACATGTTGAGTGTTTTCCTAAGTTCATGTAAAGGGAACATGTGCAAAAGGAAATGCATGCAGCTCCAAGAAGACAAGTTTCAACTTGGGCGCATGCAGTTAAAGCTGAAGAAGTCATCCATGTTGGGGGTTCGATTCCCATTCTTACAACCTCCATGGGAGTTCGCTGGTCATTCGACCATCCAAAGTCTGAACCTGCTTTTCCTCTATAATCGATCGTTGCATCATTTCCTGGTCACGAACCCAGTGAGAACACGTGGGAAAAATGACAGACTAAGCCGCGTCTTCCGTGAAGCTCGAGCATTCCGTATATGTATGTGTCGTGTGTTTTTCATAACGGTTGGTTGTTGTGGCCACACAATTCCTCGACTGAGGGTGGCTTGTTGTCGTCAGGTGTTTCTTACTGAGCCGTGTTATGTCTTAGTGTGGACTGTTGCCATTTTTGGACGTTCATACCCAATTTCTAGTTGCTACTCTCATCTTTGTGTGAATGAGTTTTGAACCATTGTTGTTGTCCTCACCTAGAGGGAGATGAGTTGAGGAGTGTGTTGAATAAGTAGGTTGTTAGTTCCATGGTAGAAGAGGCAGGTTTTCAGGCCTGTAAGAAGCTCTCTCTAGGTGAGAGATTCTGTTGGGAAGTGGTTTTCTCCCAGAGAGAGTCCAACACCAGCTACGGAGCTCTGAGAATTCTTGATCCGACCTATTTTCGAGACCCAGAGAGGGCGGTGAAGCACTGATGGACTGTTCTTGTGAAGGTGTATACGCACAGGTGGAATAGGCATGTGGGTAATGAGAGTCTGTGAGTAGTGGGTGTAAGAAGGCTCCTGGAGAGAATCCTTCTGGTTACTTTGTGCAATTTTCCTGTAACTTCAACCTAGTCTAGGATTCCCTTTCCCTAGGTGGAGCTTGGTCTCGGCTCAGGGGTGACCCACTACTGAGTGTGATGAGCAGCATGGTCTAAGGCTGGGAGGTTCATGGAAGGTATGCACGTAATTGGTGGAGTTACTCCAATTTCAAAGATAAGTATCATCATGTGTTTACTTTCAATTAAAATGCATGTATGTGATGTTTGTATGTTTTCATGTATTTCGTTGAATGTATGAATTGTTGTTAATTCCATTAAGTATGTATGATGGCAGTAACTCTATGTTAAATGTGTTAATTTGATTTAATGCATATATATGTATGTGAATGTTCCGCGTAGTAGCGTTTTCTGACAGTGGGGTTGGTGGTCGAGGACATTACAAAGGTAGTGCAGGGAGGTTTTGCTAGCCCGAGAACAGTTGGAAAGGGTTGCAGGCTCTAAATTTAGCATTCACTTTAGTAAATAGCTTTGGGCAATAATATCCATCTCTTAGAATCTTGTATTCCATGGCCCTCCAGGCATCATGTCCTCCACATACTCCTTTGTGAAATTTATTTATGATATCCTCTATTTCAGGTTTTGTTAAATAACGTAGCAAGAAAACTAGGGGGTCTTTCCAATACAATTGTCCTTCAATAATACAGTACTTAACTGCGTGTAGTTTCAATGTTTTATTTTAATGGATTCATCTCGATCGGGCAACGAAGAGTGAGGAGATATGAAATGATATCGTAATACCAGTCAAAGGAAGAAAATTTATCTTCGATATGGATTGTAGGGGCTTGATCTTCTAGTTCTCCTATGTTTGGAACAGGTCCATGTGATTCCAGATGATTTATCCCAAGGGCTCTAAAATTTGATTCTGCTAGTAATTTTGCCAAACCCTGGCCTTTAACCAACTTGCTCGGTTTGACCTCTAAATCGAACTCTAGAATTTTGGATAACCACCAACCTCTCCTACCATCACTCTC
>JASDQU010506820.1:6372-22323 GCA_032191745.1 Picea mariana
GCGCAACAGATTGGCGACTCCACTGGGGAAAGGTATCAATTCCCTACCCCATTTGGGTTTTTCTTGCTCTTCTTTTAGTTTGTTTAACTTGCAGGTACACTAACCGGCCTAAGCCGACCTGCCAACCAGCCAATTCCAAGTTGAATTGAGAGAAATCCATTCGGATTTTTCATTCTCGGCCGTGTGTCATATATGCGCGGGCTTTTAGGCCCACAGACGCGCATTGTGCGCACATGTGCCTGATTCACAGTTCTGTTCTGCGCATGTGCGCCTGTTGACTTGTCTCTGTTCACGCGCATGCACTCTGTGCACCTCTGTCTCCACTGAGACCCACGCATCTGTGAAAAAATTCACATTGTAAAGTTGTTGAGATGTGGGGAATGCCATTTGTCTTCTTAAAAATTATTTCAAGCATGTTTTAAAGCTACACCACACTTAGTCCCCTCATCATATAAAGGGGTTAGTCAAAAACACATAGGCACTTAGGAGGATAAAATCAATTTCCCTTCTTTGCTTTCATTTTTTGCCACATGGATGGCTTGTTTTGACTCACAAGATAAGTTGGAAATCATTTTTAATCACATTTAACTTTCATTGGGACTAGAAGTTGAATAACAATCGCTTAGTATGCTCTTCTCTCGCACCTCCAAGTGATCTTGAGAATCAGAAAAAGATTGTGAAACGATTTCATCTCCCTTAAGAACATTAAAAACCTTTAGGAGAGGACAACAACCCTTCTTGGGACTCCTCTTAGTTTACTTTTTCAAACACATCTTAATATTGTAACGGGCCCATACATGCCTACATGCTACAAAGATAGGATAGTGTTTGAATTTTGCTTTCTTAGATCAAATCACTAGGGAAGTTTAAAGGGATAGTAACGGACCCACATGTCCACATGCTAGCTTCCTAGGGACTTTTGAATTACGCAAGGTTGTACCAAAGACACTTCGTTAATTAGATAATCAAACACTTGTAAGGACCAAGCGAAGTCCACATGCAACAAGGTGACATCTAATTCACTAAAAATTGGCACACTTTTACCCACACACAAAAGTCACTTATCACTCACATAGATTCTTCTTGAAACGTGGAGGTCAAAGTAAGTTTCCTCCAAAGGGATTCCAAAAATACCCCACCCTTTTCTAGACGAAACTATCCACTTCCATTTTAATCAACGAGGTTGGTTTGCACCCCCAACCTCCCAAAACAACTACATCTAAAATCTTTCTAAAAAACTCACTAATTTTTCCTCCACAGGAGGTGCCAAAAGAAATTTTTTAGTCTAGGTAGGATTTCGGGGATGGGCATCCAAATAACTCCCCGTTATCTGGTTCTCACATTGTCAAAACCATAGAAGTTGTCAAATAGGGAACTAAAAATCCTCCAAGTCAAGTGTTCCTAATACCATAAGGCAAGGAGATACCCGTGAAGGGTTGAAGGTCGAGGTCCAGTTGTTCAGTGTGTCCCCCCTTGAGGCACCCACCTCTTGGACGGGATCCGTTGGAGGTCAAGAATTTGGGGGCAATGATGAGTATAATGTCCATACTCATTACATATAGCACAAGGAAAGTTAGTTCGAAGATTGTTTTTCTTCCCTTGGTGTGGTATATTGGTATTAATGCCCCCTTGGGGGTCTTGGTATCCTTGGTTCTGGTTGCCCCAAGCCGGTTGGTTTTGTTGGGGTTGATTCCCGCCTTGACCTGGGTTGTTGTTATTCCTGTTACGTCCTTTCTTCTTGGCGTTGTTCAATGGATGGTTTGGATTGGCTATATTCATCTATTCAAAATTTTGGTATTGTTGAACGACAGAGGGTTGAACAAAATTCACCCCCGCATGAGGATGTGGGGGAGCTATGGGTTGTGGGGGACCAGAAAATGGGAAGTATGGATTCTGTGGTGGTAACGATCCATAAGGTACATAGGAAGGCGTAATTATTTCTCTACTATACGCTGAGGTAGAGGGGGTACCAGAGTTTGTTTGAATAGGTGGATGTATGGGGGGTGTCGGCGGTGGTCCACTAATGGGTGGAGGTATAGCAACAACCATGGCCACACAATTATTCATGATGTTATGAGGATGAAGTCCCATAAGAGCCTCATCAAAAAATAACGCTCCATTAATGTATTCTTGTAGAATTTTCAGAAAGCAGGCAACGACACTTTCTTGAATTGCTTCCATGGAGGACTCGACAGAAGCACCTGCTCGAACTCCCTCCATGGAAATTTCAAGAGCTTTCATGAAATTGCAGTATTCATCATACCTTGGAAATTTACCAAATTATAGCAGAGAGACAAAATGCTTATTGCCCATTCTACAGAAGTTCAAATGACCATCCTTCAACCAGCTATCGATTTGACTTGAAAGTTGATGATTTACTTTCAATGGTTTTGCCTCTGTCTTTGTAGAAAATCCTAGAGGCATGTATTTTGCAGTCAAGAAAAAACAACAATTATACCCATCACACAATACAACATTACCTAGTGCTTGGGCCGCATTCACAGGAGTTGCCAATTTCTTGAATTGCCTAGCAATGGAAACATTAAATCCATCAGAAAACCTGAAATCTTTCTCAGCATTTTTCACATGGCTTTTTGAAGCTTCTTCGTGCATCTCCCTTTAGAAGAAGAAATGATGGCCGAAGAAGCCCTCATGACCTTGCAGGACAATTACGATTGAATGTGAGAATCTTCTACCGTACCTTTTCCATATCCTGATCGTTCTATCAGTAGAGCCACTGTAGAGAAATTCTCCAATGGTGCACAGGAACAACACAACGTCGAGATTCTCACCCCTCATTTCTGCAGCGATGTCAAACCTGGGATCATCGAGCTTGCTCTATGATCCAAAATGGATCCAGGAACCAAAATGGATCCAAGAAGGCCTAAACATCAAAGTTCTCAAAATCGGAAGAAACCAACGACATTGCGTCTATCTCGTCGCATTGATTCTAGCCATATAATTGTTTCCTCAAACGGACACCATATGTGAAAGTTATCGAGTTCTGGTTGAAATCCCAAACAGGCAAAAAGTCAATTGGGTCAAAGTCAACGCTAACATCATCAGGTACGACAGGTGATTTCAGCATGACATCATGATGACATCATCATGTTAACGTGGCATCACCAGGAGGTGACACATGTCACTTGAATTCGACACTTTTGGGCTGAGTTGGCACTGTACAGATTTGACATGTGTCACTGTACAGATGACACGTGGCAATCTGTATAGTTATGTGGCCCAATGACAGGTTGACACGTGGTTGTACGGACGACAGTTGGGAGTACAACAGGATGATGTGGCAGGTGACTGGATTGTACGGTGGATGACATGGAAGTACGAAACGACACGTGGTAGTACAATAGGATGATGTGGTAGTGACACGTGGCGGGTGACTGGGTTGTATGGCGGTACATGGCAATCTGATTAGATGTTGACTATACCGTTGACTGGGCAGTACAAGATAATAGCAGGGTGACACGTGGCCCAATCACAGGGCACCACTTGGCACCCTGGATTTATCCAATATTGGCTAAGGAAAAAAAATTGTTGTGCTTCGCGGGGGTTGAACCCCTAACCTCCCGCGCGACCAACGAACTAAGCACGGTGCACTAACCACTCGGGCAGTTTGATTCTTGTAAATATAAATGGCATAATATTGTCTTGAATTAAAGTTGGCATGGTTTTTGGGATAAGCCCCAGTCGACGGGGGCCAACCCTCTCTAACCAGAGGCTAGAGAATCTAGGGGCTTCATTGTTATAGGCACGTGGAGGCTCAGGACTAGGGCACATGGCCCTGAATATGACCTTGAGACCGAGAGTTTTGGGCTGGATCGGAAGGTTAGGGGGCCAACGTATAGCGCTTGGCCACATGGTAGTGCCATATGACTAGAGGCCCGGATCACAAGGGGGTTGCGCCTAGAGATGCACCTAATTTTGGGTTTTCAAACTTATTATAATATTTTAATTCATTTTTAAGCTTGTTTTGGTGAGATTTTGTCCATTATTGGAGGATTTGGAGATCTTTTTGAGGACAGATCTTGGGGGAAAGTTGGGAGATTGTTGCCAAATTCAAAACTATATAAACCAGAGGTTCTTGGAAGCCTTAGACAGGTTCATATAAGGAGAAATGTTAAGGAATTTGACAGTCAAAGCCATTTTTATGCAGGGAAGCTATTGAGGAGAGCAACTTTGCGGGCCATTTCTGGGAGCTTCGTTCATCCGTTTTCAGTGTCGTTAGTTGTGTTGGGTTCTTGAGGTCTAGTAGAACATAGCCAGACCATTTTGTAATCCATTCGACACTTTCCTAATGTACTTTTGAAGCTTTGAAGATAAATAAGAAAGCCTCACCCACTGAGACAAAGGCCCGGAGATGTAGGCGAAATTGTCGAACTCCGTTAACAACTTTGATGCTATGGTTTGTTGATTCTTTATGACTATTTCCAGATCTGTATATATTATTATGGTTGTCATGTTACATCATTAATTCTTCCTGTTTCTTCAAATTCCTACATGGTTAATGAACTTGGGTTTTAAAAATCAACCATAGTCTTTAAAAGATCTTCTTGGATCAAGTGGTATCAGAGCAGGTTGACGGTTGGTTTTTGAGTTTGCATGATTACCAGGGAAAAGAAGAATCATGGTGAAGGTGAGCTTGTTGAAGAGAATCTTGAGATTGGATCGAGAAAGAGGATTTATCAAAGTGAGAAGATGGCATCGGAAGAGGGACTTTCCCATACCGAGATAGAGATTCAAAATATTGTCTTCGCCATGTCGGAGATGGTAAAGGTTTTATATGATGATTACCTGGAGCGGAAAAGACTGATTCTAGGTGAATCTTCAAAGGCCAAAAGTGAAGAAGGAGAGGATCCTCCTAAACCACCTCCTTCACCTCGATATTCTCCATCAATTTCTTCTTCTTCAAGTACAAGTTCCAAATCCACCGCAAGAAAACATTCCCATAAACATAAACATGATATGGCTTTACTTAATCTTGATGTGAAGTTTGAATTACCCATGTATGATGGTGAAGTCAATGCAGAGAGGCTTGATAATTGGGTCAGACAGATGGAAGTTTATCTCAGTGTGAAACAAATCAAAGAGGAGGCAAGTCAAATCAAATTGGCATCGCTTCGACTTGCAAGCACAACACTCATCTGGTGGCAAAGCAAGTTGCAAAATTTCACGCAACAAGTGGGTAATGTATTTCTATCATGGCAAGGTTTTCTTTCTGCACTTAGAAAACAATTTTATCCTTTGGGTTATAAAGATAAGGCTTTAATTGAATGGAAAGGTCTTAAACTAAGAAAGGGACAAACAGTGCAAGAATACACAAATGAATTTCGTAAGATGGCATTAATGTTAGACATTCCATTACATGCCCAAGAAACTCTTATGAAGTATATAGGAAGTTTACCTGCACACATTCATAACATTGTATTTATGTTTGGACCTACTAATATTGATGAGGTTTATGTTCAATCAACGTACATTGAGGCAGGGAAAACAAGAGTTGGTGTATCAGGGGAATCGTCTTCGAGAAAAGAGGACAAAAGGAAGTGGAATGGCATGAAAGCAAATTCAGTGGAAAGAAAGGAGGACTAGCTCTCTTGCAAACATTGCAAAAAAGAAGGGCATGATGATGACCATTGTTGGAAATTGCATCCCGGGAAGAGACCGAAATGGTTCAAAGAGAGGAAAGGGAGGAAAAAAACTACAACAACAACACGGCCAACAGACTTGGGATCACATTGGGTGATGAATCTAAAATCACAACAGTTGGTTTGACAGGTAAAATTGGTGATGGATATGATTCTAGAAGTAAATTGTTTCACATAACGTTCATAATGAGGAATTCTAAGGTCGACACATTGATAGATAGTGGATCTCAATCTAACTTGATTTCAAAGGAAGTGGTTAAAAAAATGGGATTAAACACTCAGATGCATCATAAAACTTACTCACTTAAATGGATAAGCAACAATCGTAAATTGCACATAACAAAGCAATGTACTTTAAAGTTTGCAATTTCATCTAAGTTTGTGGATGAGGTAACGTTTGATGTGGTGCCACTCAATGAATGCAGAATGGTCTTAGGAAGTCCTTATTTGTATGATCACAAAGAAATATTCTACAGGGAATAGAATGAATATCACCTAATCAAAGAAGGAAATGAATATGTGGTACATGCTCATCACTTAAAAGAAAATCAATCTCTTCAAACAATGCAACAATTAACGAAGGCAACTCATGCAAGAAACACACCTATAATTGTGCCAAATCAAGCAATTGATCTTAAGCATAAACATGAGATGATTGTAGAATGGAAGTTCAGTCATACTTTGCTTCAAGATAAGATAATGCCGTGCAAGTACTACAAACATATTAGTTCATTTGCAGTCATATTTCTGATGTTATCATTGTTAATGTTGTCAACATTCATGGTAGTGGATTCAGTAAGATGTGATAGAGTACAAGTGGCTAACAATATGTTGTTAGTTGTCATGGTTGTTTTAAAATTGATCTTGATGAGACAGGTGCACAGGACAAAGTTTAAAGACAAAGAATAAGTGAGGTGGCCTATCTCACAATTGATGACTGGTTAGTATCCTTTTGGATGACCAAAAGGTCTTAGTGGGGAGGCGTGATCCAAAATGGATCCAAGAACCAAAATGGGTCCAGGACGGCCTAAAAATAAAATTTATCGAAATCAGATGAAACCAGTGCCATTGTGTTCTTCTTGTCGTGTTGATTCCGGCCATATAATGTTTTCCTCAAACAAACGTCGTATGTGAAAGTTATCACGTTCTGATCGAAATCCCAAACAGGAAAAAGGTCAACTAGGTCAAAGTCAATGTTGACATCAGTAGGTACGACATGTGATGTTAGCATGATGTCATTATGATGTCACCATGCTGATGTGGCATCACTAGGAGGTGACACATGTCACTTGGATTCAACAATTTCGGGCTGAGTTGGCACTGTATAGATTTGACACGTGTCACTGTAAGGATGACACGTGGCAGTCCGTACAGTGACATGGCCCAATGATGAGATGACACATGGTTGTACGAATGACAGTTGGGCATACGATAGGATATTCTAGAAGTAAATTGTTTCACATAACGTTCATAATGAGGAATTCTAAGGTCGACACATTGATAGATAGTGGATCTCAATCTAACTTGATTTCACAGTAGGTACGACATGTGATGTTAGCATGATGTCATTATGATGTCACCATGCTGATGTGGCATCACTAGGAGGTGACACATGTCACTTGGATTCAACAATTTCGGGCTGAGTTGGCACTGTATAGATTTGACACGTGTCACTGTAAGGATGACACGTGGCAGTCCGTACAGTGACATGGCCCAATGATGAGATGACACATGGTTGTACGAATGACAGTTGGGCATACGATAGGATAATGTGGCAGTGACACATGGCAGGTGACTAAACTGTACGATGGATGATGTGGTAGTACAACAGGCTGACGTGGCAGTGACACATGGCAGGTGATTGGGCTGTATGGAGGTGATGTGGTAGGATGACTAGATTTTGACTAGGAAGTATGAGCCAATATCAGGGTGACATGTGGCCCAATCATAGGGCACCACGTGGCACCCCAGATTTGTCCAATATTGGCTAAGGAAAAAATTTTGTTGTGCTCCGCGGGGGTCGAATCCTTGACCTTCAGGGCGACCAACGAACTAAGCATGATGTGCTAAACACTCGGGCAGTTTGGTTCTTGTAAATATAAATGGAATAATATTGTTTTGAATTGAAGTTGGTGTGGTTTTTGGGATAATCCACGGTCGATAGGGGCCAACCTCGTTCGACCAGGGGCTAGAGAATCTGGGGGCTTCACTGTTATAGGTGCGTGGAGGCTTAGGACTAGGGCACATGGCCCTACATATGACCCTACAACCACGATTTTTGGGCTAGATCGGAAGGTTAGGGGGACATCACATATCTCTTAGCCACATGGCAGCTCCATATGACCAGGTAAGCCTATTTTGGGGAGATTTTGTCCATTATTGGAGGATCTGGAGCTCTTTTTTAGGCCAGATTTTGGGGGGAAGTTGGGAGGTTGTTGCCAAATTTAAACCTATATAAACCATAGGTTCTTGGAAGCCTTATATAGGTTCAGAGAAGGAGAAATGTTGAGGAATTTGACAGTCAAATCCATTTTATGCAGGGAAGGTATTGAGGAGAGCAACTTTGCGGGCCATTTACGAGAGCTTCGTTCATCCGTTTTCAGTGCTGTCAGTTGTGTTGGGTTCTTGAGGTATAGAAGAACACGGAAAGAAAAATTTGTAATCCATTTGACACTTTCATGATGTACCTTTGAATCTTTGAAGAGAAATAAGAAATCATCACCTGAGGTAGAGGCAGGGGGGTTACAGGACTTAGATGTTTGTAACCAAGCTGGGACACAGATCTGTGATTACAACACTTCACAGAGTATTCTATTAACACTTTCAAGATAATAATCATTAACTCATTATTTTCATTAACATCGAGGAACAAACCCTAAGGTAGATCGACACGGTAACAGTAAATCTTAAGTAATTTAGCCACTTAACACATAGCAACGAGTTAGATATAGAATTCATTCATAAAGCACAAGTAACCACTAAGCACTATTGGATATATTCATCATACATAATAACAAAGCACTAAGAAGATAAATGACAAACACACATAGCATAAAGCACATTAGAGACACAATATATACGTGGTTCACCCTAGTGTGGGGCTACGTCCACCAACTGCTTCGTCTTCTTTATTATTCTTCTGAATCTCTTACATTCATCTGCTCATGTGCACTAAGCCACAGAGCTAAGCTTTGAGCTCCAGATTCTCCTTCCCAAAACTAGGTCACCGCATAAAGTCGACTTCTTTATCAAGCACGAAGCCTTACACACACATTTTGTTGCACTAAGCAACCCAAAAATACTTGCACTTAGCCTTGCAAGCCACTTAGACTTCACTTCTACTACTACTCATCCTTACAATATTATTCTTATTTATACTTTTACAATAAGGCCTCAACATGGGAGAACCCATGGGCCGAAATCCCATAACCCTTTACAAAAACCCTAGGAACCCCTTGCTAGGTCCACAAATCCCACAAAACAAGTGAGACCCGCGATCTCGGCTTCGCCTGGGCGCTCCTTCCTCGATCACTGAGTCAAAGTCCAAAAAGTGGTCATTCCTGACCAAGATTTCCTCAAAACTTGGTCGAGGGCCAACAGGACCCCAACACTCACCTGTGACTCATCCCGAGTCACTCAGGTGTGGGCAATGTTGCTTCGAATGCTTGATCTTAACTCGAGTGGCCTTGAGTTGCTGCTTCGCCTAAGCCTCCTTCTCAGTGAGCTCTTGAATCATATGCA
Organism: Picea mariana; assembly: GCA_032191745.1. Taxonomy (NCBI): domain Eukaryota; kingdom Viridiplantae; phylum Streptophyta; class Pinopsida; order Pinales; family Pinaceae; genus Picea; species Picea mariana. The sequence goes on from JASDQU010506820.1 coordinate 15,774, forward strand.
TTGTAGCAGGCCCTTCTAGGCGTTGTTCCACTGTCGCAACCACCTGGTCCAGTTGCGATCCTTGTCCTTCAATTTCTTCGAACACCTTGCAGGCTTCATCCTACACAAGTTGCAGCTTCTGCGCGAATTCCATTACCCTGCCCTGGATGGCAGTAATTTGTTTTTGTATCGCACGATGTTCTTGTGATATCTTCATTCTCTCGACTGCAGTGAGTAACTTCATATGTGCATGTACTGACAATGCCTATTGCTATGCCTCCTGTAGTTGCGCTTCCAACTTCCTAAGCTCTGGATCTTCTGTGAGGCGTTCGTAGGTCNTTCCTCCCTCTGATCATGCATTTCCTCTGGATTTCTTGGTACTGCTTGGATCTCCAACTCCATTTCCCTTGCTTGAAGCTGCTGGATGGACTCAGCGAGCTTCATCACTTGAACCTCGACTGCCTCATGTTCCTCCTGTGCCAATCTTGGCACAGAGAGAAGTGCTCTTCTCCCCACTTCTTTGATCGCATTCTACTCTGCAAGCAGTTGGTCCTTTTCTCTCTATATCTTTGCTTTGTCTTCCTCAAGCATCGCCCGAAACTCATCTTTCTCGTTTTTGTAAGCGGTTACACAATACCGCGCAACTCGTAGTTTCTCTAAGACTTCCTCTTTATCTTTCTTCAGGGCTTCTATGTTGGCATGTTTTTACAATAAGAGTGTTCTTGTCATTGATGGAAAGAACAACAACGACGATGGCGAACAGGAAAATCATAAGCTTGGGAGGAGAAGCGAACAGTATGCAGAGATCAAATATCGGAAGGAAAAGCGTAAGCTCAAGGTGAGAAGCCTCAACAGTCGTCCGATCAAGAAATTGACCATGTTGATTGTCTAATATTACGGACGTCAGTCATATGAGTGACCGTGGGCTTGAGGACCATTGGAGGATCGTGACCGTCGGATCTGCAAGCCAGATCAATGACAGGGATGAATTGTGGAGAGCGAAAGAAGAATTAAACAACTCGCTAGTTCTAATAACGCAATTGGTCTAGATCGTCAGATCTCATAAACCCAAATATCAACGATTGTGGTTGATCTAACAAACGATCATATTAAGTCAGATTAAATTGTGACCGTCAGATGCGCAATAGCCAGATCAACAGCAGGGATAGTTTGCGAAGATCGAAAGGATAATTAAGTATCGTGTTATTTCCAATCCCACAATTAGTCAGGACCGTCAGATCTTATAGCCTCGAATATCGATGATTGTGGTTGACTCACCAATAGCACACAACTTCAAATTGTGGAGTTTTGGTGACGAGTTAAATCACTTGCAAGTTGTGGTTTTGCAACCATCCTTGATCGTTGATCTGCTTCAAGTGTCTTCACGACCATTGGATCACTTTTAAGTGGAAGGAAAGGATAAGCTATAACAGAAGCACCAAAGACATATCGAGCCATCGATCTAAGAACACGATCAACGAAAAACATTTGGTTCACGTCAAAAGTTGCGAGGAGGTTACTGTTTGGGGAATCTCACTTCAGAAGAATTGGCAACTTGAAAGTCGAATTACCCAAAGCTCGAAATCCGAAATGAATAAGGACCATCGGATATAGAGAAAATGCGATGACCGTTAGATCAGGGAGAACCACGTCAACAGAACAAGTCTACAAGGAAATGTGGCAGACCACGTCAGAAGACCACGTCAGCAAGGACACATGGTGCAATCAGACAATGACAAGTGTCAAGTTGAATCGACACTTCAGGTATGCGCAAATCATGAATCTGAGTGACATGTTGCAGCTACTCAGCTCGTGACACGTCAACAAGTGACATAAGCAAGCTACGTTTCTCAGAGAGATTTACTTTAGGATTTTCATCACCAACAAATGTCAAAAGTCCCAAAGGACGAAGGTCTGAAGTCGCTCCCAGCCATCGATCTAAGGTACATTTCGGGAGTTAGGAAAACCGTTAGATCCAGAAGAAGTACAGATTTGATCTGTTGGATCTGAGTGCCAAGGATCAATGTTCGTTGGATCCAGAGATAAATGCATGAAGTTTAAGCCTTTGGATGAGCACAGGAGAGTGGACTTGTCAAAGTCCTGAAGTCCTAAAGTAAGTAGGGACCTTCCATCGTCAAGACTGACAGGTGGCGCATGATCCACAACTTCAAAGTGAATCAATTTGGGAGTTTGTGGTTGGGAAGGAAACTAGATCCCCGAAGACCCGAGGGCCGAAGAATATCCAGGTCGTCACTTGCCAGAAGGACGCGTGGCAGAAATCTGTGCAGTTCGGGGGAAAACAATCTGGGAGAAAGTGAAGGAAGTGAAGTTTAGTTTTGAAATCCTCGAATCCCGAACAACCGAAGGAGCCGAGGACCGTCGATCTGTAGGAGGACACATGTCAACAGATCATGTACTCTAGTTGGAACACTCCAGGAAAAAGCGAGCAAGGAAAGTTGAGATTTTCGAACCCCGAATACCCGAAGGGATTGTGACCATTAATTTGAGAAGACGACGTGTCGATAGATCATGAATTCTGGGTGGAAGCACTGCGAAGAAAGCGGAGTTTGAGAATCGAGACTCATGAAGCCCAAAAGGTGAAATCGATCTCGTCCGTCAGTTTGGAGGGCCACATGTCACTTGGTCGTTAAGACTTAGGAGGGCGTGGATCCANGAGATTGCTCGGAAGTTAATTTTCTGAGGGTGGGCAGCAATCAAAACCACGGTATCGGAGAAAGCTTACGTGGAGCTCTATAGTGAATTGCGGGGTGAAAAGCAGATTTCCCTCAAACCACCTTTGGCCACGCCTGCAATCACGTGGTCACATGAGAACATTGCCCAAGGTCACATTAGCAGAAGATTGAGGAAGGAGCTATCACTGCTAAGCTCCACATTGGAGGTTACACATTGAAAATTCAAAAATCCTCTGCGTGTATAATCCAACGACGTTGATCAAACAGAATCTGATCGAAGGGTTGATGTTTCACTTTGTGGTTTCTTGATCAGTTACGATTCAGTTACACTAACTGAATCATTGTTATGGGGCATTGGAATCATGGTTCTTGAGCATTCTGAGATTCCCGACATGGGCGTTGGATATTTAGAGAGTAACAGATGACGAGGGCATGAATAAAAGAAAGATGCCCTAAAAGAGGAAGGTTGTTGTTTCTTGGTAAAACAAGTCGAACTGTATGTGATCAACAAGACAATAGGAACAGAGTGTGAAATATGCAGAGATGAAGAACATAAGCTGGACAGAGCAGAAATGGTGAAAACAACAGACTGTATGAAAACTTAAGTGCAAGAAGATGTGAGTAGGAACAAACTGATGCAGGCATAACAGAGTAGTGTAGTCTCATCACTATTCAACTACACTACTCTGNGATGTGAGTAGGAACAAACTGATGCAGGCATAACAGAGTAGTGTAGTTGAATAGTGATGAGACTGGTAAGCCATTGATAAATACTGTATCACTATTATAAATTTCAGAAAGAAAAGATTTATATCTCAAGGTGGTAGGGTGGTGCTAGGGAGGAATTTTGTCCTCGGAGTTTCAAGTGGGTGCTTGGACACAGGGAGTTGTAGCATCCATCTGGTTGTAGCCAGAAAAAATAGGGTGGTAGGGTGGTGCAAGGGAGAACTATTGTTCTTTGTTGTACAGGTTGGTGCCTGTGTGACTGGAAGTTGTTGCTTCCATCCAGTTGGTGCTGGAACACTCAGGGAGTTGGTGCTTCCTTATAGTGGGTGCTAGAGAAACCAGAGAGTTGGTGCTCTCAGCAAGTTGCATATTGTAAAATAGAGGTGGTAGCATCACATTGAGTTGGTTCTCAAAGATAGATGATCTACAGAACATAAAAAGACTGCTTGTCATTCGAAGAAGAAGAGGTTTTCTCTCTTTATAGGTTTCCTCAAGAATATATGTTTCTGTATACTTCATGTGTGTGATTGATGTTGAATACTCTATTGCTTGCTTCCCTAAATTATTGTGATCCTCATTAAGTGTTATGTAATGAGTTTAAAATGGGCATAATTTTTTAAGCACAGTAACAACTAATTCACCCCCCCCTCTTAATTTTCTAACAATTAGTATCAGAGTGAGTTCCTTTTATCTAAGGGTAGATTCTAGAGCTTAAACATGACTATCCATGAAGGAACTTCAACCAATAAGGCCCCCATTTTCAATGGAACAAACTTTTCCTTCTGGAAAGTTAGGATGAGAACCTACATAATGGCTTTAGGTGCAGATGTTTGGGATGTGGTAGAGATTGGTTATGTGAAGCCAGTTGTACTAGCTTCTAAGGATGATAAGATAGAATTTAGCTTCAATGCTAAGGCTTTGAATGTTATTCTGAGTGGGCTTGCAGAAGTAGAATTTGTAAAATTTATGCACTTAGAATCTGCCAAAGAAATGCGGGACATACTCATTAGCAGTTACAAAGGTAATGAGAAGGTAAAGGGTGCCAAGATTCAAACCTATAGATTACAGTCTGAGTAGCTAAAGATGAAAGAGGATGAAACTGTTGGGAAGTACTTTATGAGAGTTGAAGAACTAGTAAATGCAATGAAAGGACTTGGTGAAAAAATTGAGGAAGCCTCTTTAGTTCATAAAATTTTGAGATCTTTGCTAGATAGGTTCAACCCAAAGGTCTCTGCTATAGAAGAACTTAATGATCTAAAATTTATTCCTATTGACCAACTCCTAGGAACTCTGACTGCTTATGAAATGAAGATAGGTAAAGATAAACTTACCTCTAGAGAAGCATCATTTAAAGTAGATAAGAATGAGGATTCTGAGCTTGATGAAATTGAAGCAAAATTTGTGAGAAGACTAAAAAAAGGATCAGGTGAGTACCAAGGCAAGTTTCCCTTCAAATGTTTTAACTATGGAAAGATAGGTCACTTTTCATCTAATTGTCCACACAAGAAGAAGGACTAGAACATGGAAGGTGAAGAGAAGTACAAATCCAAGAGATTTGGTAAAAAGAAAAGTTTATGTGTAAACAATGATGACTCTTCAGGAGACACAGATAGTGATTCTGCTTGTGAAGATAAGGTTAATGAATTTATGCTTATGGCCAAAGAGGATTATGGTAATAAAATCATAGGAAGCAATGTTAATGATGAAGAAGTTGTGGTTGACTTGGAAGGAGAACTGATCAGTTCCCTAGAAGAAATTGCTAGACTCGGATTTAAGAAGAAAAAGAAAAAACAATTGTTGATACAGTTTGAGAAAGACAGTAAAAAACCTAATGAAGACTTTACCCTGCTAAAAGTGGAATTAGAAGAGGCAGAGAAAATAGTAGACATTCTGAAACAACAGTTATCAGAGAAGAAGGAAAGATGTGAAGCCTTGGAAGAAGAGGTAGTAAAAACCAGAAAAGAGATGGAGAAGTTTAAAGCATTGTGTCTCCAAAATCTTCCAGGCATTAAAGCCTTAGTAGAACTAAACGACATTTTGAGAAAACAGAGATCTCCTTTGTTGAAGACTAGTTTAGGCTATGTAAGTGGTTCAAGCAGCGAACAACCTAAAAGCAAAGAGCTAGTAAAGATGATCAAGTTCCAAGTTAGCAGACAATCAGACCATGTGAGTACTCTGCCACCAAAAACTATTAAAGACAAGATGATCCCTGATAAAAAACAAAGATATTAGAAGATGGAGCAAAAAATGACAAGAAGAAGGCCATCCTTCAGGTACCAAAATTTATTCCATGGTTATTGTTTTTACTTTTCTAATTTTGGTCATAAGATTGCAAATTGTCAAATTAAGTTTATAGACATGCAACTGAGGAGATCAAGAAATAAACAATCTTTGCAACATAGAACTAAACAACCAATGGCTATAAAAAGTTACACCAATCACTTTGACCTATTGAACAATGAGCTCAAATGTTATAACTATCATAACTTCAGCCACAAAGATGCAAACTGCAATCTAAATAATTACAAAGTAGATCCAAGGATAAAACCCTTAGCTAGAAATGTCAACACATGGAAAAAGAAAGATAGTGAAAAATGTGGTCTAGTACTTTCAGCTCAAAAACAAAAAGACCCCTAGTATATAGACAGTGGATGTTCCAAGCACGTGACTGGAGACAAGGATAAGTTTTTGTCTATAAGTAAAAGCAAAATAGGAAATGTGACATTTGGAAATGATGAACTAGGTAAAATCAAGGGTAAAGGGATGGTGAATTTGAGTAATGGTAAAGGAAAATCCCAGGATGTTCTGCTTGTAGATGGGCTGAAACATAATTTGCTCAGTGTAAGTCAAATGTGTGATAGAGGATGTGAAGTGGTATTCAATTCCAAATATTGTAAGATAAAGTCTGTAAACTCAGGACAAGTGGTGGCTAAAGGCATACAAACAGATAATAATGTATATGTGTTGAAAGAAGATAGAGAAGAGTGTCATCTAAGCAAACATGATGAAAGTTGGCTATGGCATAGGAGACTTGGACATCTAAAATTTGACCACTTAATCAAGCTCAAAAATCTTGAGGCAGTAAAAGATATTCCAAGAATATCAAAGCCACAAGATTCGGTGTGTAAACCCTGCCAAGTAGGAAAGCTAAC
>JASDQU010506820.1:25440-39656 GCA_032191745.1 Picea mariana
CCAATCCCGCAATTAGTCAGGACCGTCAGATCTTATAGCCTCGAAGATCAACGATTGTCGTTGACTCACCAACAATGCACAACTTAAAATTGTGGAGTTTTGGTGACGAGTTAAATCACTCACAAGTTGTGGTTCTGCAACCATCCTTGACCATTGATCTGCTTCGAGTGTCTTAACGACCGTTGGATCACTTTTAAGTGGAAGGACAGGATAAGCTAGAAGAGAAGCACCGAATATAGATCGAGCCATCGATCTAAGAACATGATCAACGAACAACATTTGGTTCACGTCAAAAGTTGTGAGGAGGTTATTGTTAGGGGAATCTCACTTCGAAAGAATTGGCAACTTGAAAGTCGAATTACCCAAAGCCCGAAATCTGAAATGAATAAGGACCATCGGATCTGGAGAAAATGCGATGACCATTAGATCAGGGAGAACCACATCAACAGACCACGTCTACAAGGACATGTGGAAGACCACATCAGCAAGGACACATGGAGCAATCAGACAATGACAAGTGTCAAGTTGAATCGACACTTCAGGTACGTGAAAATAATGAATCTCGGTGACACGTGGCAGCTACTCGGCTCGTGACACATCAACAAGTGACATAAGCAAGCTACGTCACTCCAAGAGATTTACTTTGGGAGTTTCATCACCAACAAATGTCAAAAGTGTCGAAGTCCCGAAGGACGAAGGTATGAAGTCGCTCTTAGTCGTCGATATAAGGTACGTTTCAGGATTTAGGACAACCATTAGATCCAGGAAAAGTACAGATCTGATCCATTGGATCTCAGCGTTGAGGATCAACAGTCGTTGGATCCATAGATAAATGCACGAAAATTAAGCCTTTGGATGAGCACAGGAGAGCAGACTTGTCAAAGTCTCGAAGTAAGTAGGGATCATCCATCGTCAAGACTAATAGGTGGTGCACGATCCACAACTCCGGAGTGAATCACTTTAGGAGTTTTTGGTTGGGAAGGAAACCAGATCGTCGAAGCCCCGAGGGTCGAAGAAGATCCAAACCGTCGGTTGCCAGAAGGACACGTGGCAGAAATCTGTGTAGTTCGGGGAAAAACACTCCGAGAGAAAGTGAAGGAAGTGAAGTTGAGTTTTGAAATCCCCAAAGCCCGAAGAGTCGAAGGAGCCAAGGACCGTCGATCTGTAGGAGGACACACGCCAATAGATTGTGTACTTTGTTTGGAACACTCCAGGAAAAAACGAGCAAGGAAAGTTGATATTTTTGAACGCTGAATACCCGAAGGGATTATTATTGTTGATTCGAGAAGACCACGTGTCGATAGATCATGAATTCCGGGTGGAAGCATCATGGAGAAAGTGGAGTTTGAGAATCAAGACTCTCGAATCCCGAAAGGCAAAATCGATCTCGTCCGTTGGTTTGGAGGGCCACACGTCACTTGGTCGTTAAGACTTAGGAGGGCATGGATCCGGAGAAGAGGAAGGAAAGATGATAGATCAGAGCCATTGATTGAAGGAATATGTTAGAGACTGCGATATCGACGATCACGCCTGATTGGGGGACCATAAATTTCTCGGAAGTTAATTTTTTGAGGGCAGGCCGCAATCAAAACCATGGTATCGGAGAAAGCATGCGTGGAGCTCTATAGTGAATTGTGGGGAGAAAAGTGGATTGCCCTCAAACCACCTTTGGCCGCGCCCGCAATCACATGGTCACATGAGAACATCACCCAAGGTCACATCAGCAGAAGATTGAGGAAGGAGCTAGCATTGCTAGGCTCCACATCGGAGGTTACACGTTGAAAAGTCAAAAATCCTCTGCGTGTATAATCATACGACGCTGATCAAACAGAATATGATCAAAGGGTTGATGTTTCACTTTGTGGTTTCTTGATCAGTTAGGAAAAAGGTGAAATAATTTATCAGTCAAATTGTTGAGTAGAGTTGATCCCTGGTCTCATAAATAAATGAGTTATATACATCAATTTGGATATTGTTCATTGGATATTTTTGTTATTCTTCCTATCTCTGTGTTTATTGTATTCAATCTGTTAATCAGTTCGTTCCGCTCCTAAATCCAGATCAAATCTACTCCTTCCCAAAAAACAAATACAACATCCAAGTCTAAAAAGCAGTTGGAGACACTGAAAAGTTTTTCTATTTCTGATTTAGACTATGATCCTATTTAAGACTTTAAAAAGATCAGGGCTAACATATCCATTTTTGAATTGTTGAAACTTTCTTATATACAACAGAAAATGCATCAGAGTTTAGCTGGAAGTGTCAATAGGAATAAGATTGTTTCTAACCAAGAAATAGAAAATTTCTATAAAAAGGCATCTGGGTCCATCGTTAATAAGCAACAACCTGCACACACTCCCTCCTCAACATGTAAAAATCCTAATGTTCCACCTTTTTTGTTAACATTTGAGATGTTTAATATGAATGTCCATAATTGTATGGTAGATTCAAGGGCGTCTTCAAATGTAATGTGTTTTTCCATTTGTCATAAAATTAATGCAGAAGTCAATCCATCTGATATTAAAATTATTCAGCTTGACAGAACAAATGTTAAAGTTGTAGGGGAACTTCGAGATGTGTTTATCAGGTTGTCCTCTAACCCTAAAGTGCACCAGGTCATAGACATAATTGTGGTTGATATTCCTGATGTATATGGGATATTTTTAAGCAGGTATTGGTCATATCAACCAAATGGTTATTTTTCTACACATTGGTCTCATATGTGGTTACCTCTAAATGGCCAACCAAATGAACTCAAGATAAATAGAGAGTGATATCTAAAGTACATAGTCACTAGTTTGAATGACCCCAATGATCCTGTGGTGATTAGTGAGTCTCTTGCAGGAAATCAAAGTATGGACACTTTTTTTGGGAACTTTGTGGCTGAAATCTCACCTCTTACAAATTCAAGTCAACAATCTGAAGTGGCATCATGTACCCAAGACATGGTACAAAATCACATTGTAATTAATGTAAATACTATAAATAAGTTTTTAGATAATGAATTCTTGTCTTTATACTTTGATGGGTCTAAATCACGAGAAGGGGATGGCGTTGGTTGTCTCTTAATAGATCCAAAAGGTAATAATACATTTAGTGCATGTAGATTAGAATTTGATTGTACAAATAACGTCACAGAGTATGAAGATCTCATACAAGGGATTAAAAAGGAAATTGACTTGAAGGTCAAAAAATTGATTGTATTTGGAGACTCTGAGATCATAGTCAAGGAAGTTTGGAATGTTATACACTATGTGTCTGGTCATTTGAAAAGATAACAGACAAAGGTATTGAATTTTATGCACAATTTTCTAGCTTTCAATATAAGTTCAATTCCTAGATCTAGCAATCAAGAAGCAGATTTATTGGCAAACATAGCATCTAGGTTGTTGCCTACTAAAGGTTTTTCTCCTCATTATTTTTCTGTTGAATTAATTTTCGGACAGTCTATTCCTGACAATGTCACTAATTTGTGTGTGTTTATGATGACCAACAGATAATCAATTTCCTGCACATGGATACACATTTCAAGATGCGGTAATTGATGAAATCACCCATGATGAAGATCTCCGGGATTTCTCGGTAATTCACAATCAACGGTCGATGGAAGATTCATCTCACTTGGTAAACTCTATCCCTAAATATGTTATCATGTTAGAATTTTTTTATATCTACATGATAAATTCAAAGGGGTTGTGAAGTGCAAAACCAATAGTTCCTCTATGCAATATGAAAATATTAATTTAGGAACCGAAACTAACCCATGGAACACTAATTTAGATATTCGTTTCACCTAACAGGAAAAATCATCTTTTATTAAATTGTTCAAATAATATAATGATGTATTTTCTTGGACTTAAGAAGACTTAAAAACATTCAATCCCAATATAATACAACACATAATCCTAATGGAACCCCTGGCTCAACCTTTTCAACAGAAGTTAAGAAAAATGCACCCAAATATTGAACCCGTTGTTAAAAAGGAATTAAACAAATTATTATCATCCAAGATAATCTTTCTTGTTCGTCATACTCAATGGGTATCTAATCTAGTTCTGGATAGGAAGAAGAATGGGGATATATGGCTTTGTGTTGAATTTCGTAACTTAAACTGGGCATCTGATAAAGACAACTACCCAGTTCCTCCCATGGAACAAATTTTACAACATGTTTTTGGTTTTAAATGCTATCCTTATTGGACGGTTTTTCAGGATATAACCAGGTCTCGGTTTCCCCTTCAGATCAACTCAAAACCACCTTTAGAACCTCGTGGGGCACCTATGCATACCGAAAATGTCTTTTAGTTTGATTAATGTCAGAGCTACCTTCCAAAGGGATATGGAAATTTCTTTATGTGGCCTCATAAACCATTATGTTGTTGTGTACCTAGATGATGTCACCATCATTTCAAGAAGAATTTTAGACCACTTATCTCATCTTAGAAGTGTATTAGAACGATGCCAAATATGACATTTCCATTAATCCAAAATAGTATGTTTTTTTTTGTTGATTAGGGAAAGTTACTTGGATTTATAGTTTCAAAAAATGGCATGATGATAGATCCTGAGAGGACTTAATCCATAGCTAATATGTTACCACATACATCTAAAAAATCCATGTAGTTTTTTTCTTGGGAGGATCAATTTTGTCCAAAGATTTGTTCCTAGTTTCTCTGAAATAGTAAGGCCATTGAAAAACACAATAAAAATGGATTTTGTCTTTGCTTAGGACCCACAGGAAAAACAAAATTTCAGAACAATTACTAAAGACATATTAGAAGCACCAACTCTGATGAGCCCATACTTTGAAAAAAATATTACCCTTTACACTTTTGCCTCTGACACCTCTTATGATGTTGTCCTTACCCAAAAGGGAAATGAAGATCATGAGATTCCCATCTCATTCATGAGATCCACCTTCAAAGGAGTAGAATTAAATTATCCAGCTGTAGATAAATAGTCCTTTGTTGTCGTCAAGGTAGTGAAACACTTTAGATCATACCTACTGAAATCCAAAACCAAAGTTATTGTTCCTTCTCCAGCAGCTAGGAACATGTTATTCCAAAAGGAACTCAGGGAGAAGAGAGCTCATTGGATGACAACACTTCAAGAGTATGATCTTGAAATCAAACCTTCCCAAATTGTTAGAGGGCAGGGTCTGTGCAAATGTGTTCAAACTGCTCCTGATTCGTGGTATGTTGATATCAAATATTTTATGGTGCATGGAACAACTCCTCAACACATGGATATGGGGAAAAGGAGAGCATTAAGGCTTAAATCAGTTCATTTTCATCTAATCAATAATGTTCTTTTTTGAAAAAATTGATGGACCTTTCTTACATTGTTTGGATTTGAGCACATATGCTTTGGAAAAATGGATTAAACTAAAGTATTCAACAAGCTATTACCCTCAGGGAAATGGGATTGTTGAATCAACCGATAAGAATCTTATTAAAATCATTAAAAGAACAGTAGAAGATAATCATAAACACTGGCATATTGCCTTGTCCAATGCATTGTGGGCTGATAAGGTAACCCTCAAGGAAGCCATCGGAAACTCTCCTTTATTCCTTCTGTACAAAAGAGAATTCGTAATGCCTCCTAAGATTTTGTTACCATCATTATAATTATCCCAGAAAGTTCAGGAAGTTGAATGTCCCACTATTGAACACATAATTAATCCCTTACTAAAACTAGAAGAGACTAGAGCCCAAGAAAAACATAAGTTTGACCAACATCAGCAAATCGTCAAACGTTGGTTTGGTGATATCTCTTCCTCTAATAAGAACTTTGACATAGGGGATTTAGTCCTTAAGTGGGGCAAATCACATAAGGATAAGGGAGAACATACCAAGTTTCAAAACCTTTGGCTAGGACCATTTATCATTACAAAAAAACTGGGTCCCGACTCCTTTCGATTACAGACATTGGAAGGGCAGTTAGACACCTTTCTAGTAAATGGTCAGGTCCTTAAGAAATATTTTTCCTGATTTCCTTTTGGGAGATCAAGATGTAAATATAAGTGTGTAGTGTGTTGTATTTGTTTTCATTTTCACTTTACATGTTTGGACGTTTTGGTTTGTTTTTCTCAATATGTGTGACATGTCATCATACTTTTGATCTATCCTTCTGACTTTCCACTTTGCTTGTTTGAAAACCGATCTTTATGAGGGAATATTATGTTGGTTGTGGAGCCTGATTATCTTCCTTATTCAAACGTCTTTTGTTTTCAGTCGTGTTTATACCCCATGAAGTATTTACACCCCAGAAGTATGTACACTCTTCCACGCAGGGGAGTGCAGAGGGGGGTTACCCCCTCTGTGAGGTATGGGGGGGCTACCCCCTAGCTGGGGGGTATGGGGGCAAGCGAGCCCCCACCGGAAGCGTGCCCCCGATGGGGGTTCGGGGGTGAAGCCCCAGAAGGAAAAATTGCCTTGTAAAAGTATATTGTAATTTAATTGTAAATTGGGATCGTTCATTATAAGGTCGTAGATCTAATGGTAGAAATTTTGTTAGGGTTTTTTTCCCTAGAAGGCAACCCTCTGTTATGATGGAAATGTATTGCGGCTATGTATTATGGAGAAGATTGTATTCTAAAATAGGAGACTGTGAGAGAAAGAAGAGGAAGTTATAGTGGGTTTGTTGTAGGTTGTATCCCTTCATTTGTTGGATAATAATAAAAGGAAACACCTGGAAATTTCTTTGGTGGGCGTAGCCCACACTGGGTGAACCACGTATATCTGTGTCTCTATTGTATTGTGTATCTTCTGTATTTTATTTATGCATTTGTTTTATTTTATTGCTCCACGGTCCTGTTTTTCTAACATATTATACAAGATGTGACCTATTGTTGACTTTCAAACGACCCTGAACAATTAATCTCTAGTTTTGAAAGAATTATTGTTAGATCTAATTATAAGTTCTCTTTAAAATGTTTCGATCTATATTCAAAAGAATTTTTCTTCGCCTTGTATTTATCAGAATTAATACTCTTACTAAACAAGTTCTCTTTTGAGGGAATCATTCTCGGGAAATTCAAATTAATCTTTTACAATCATGACAGTCATAAGACTTCTCATGCCATCCATGTTCTTAAAGAATTATTTGGATCTGCTTCCCCATCCTCTGGGTAATCTCTTAAATAGAGATTAAATCATGCACCATGATTGGATCACCTGTATTTTGAAAATAAGAATATATGATTCTAACTGAAGGATGGGATATCTCATCACGAGTCAACCTATCATGACCATGGAATCTTATGAAAGTGACATTACAAATGATGATCACCAAGCCAAGGAAATGGAATTATGTCTCTATGATTGAAATACAAGAGGTATCATCACAAGTCAACTTGTTCACTTCAGTGAGCCTTTGTGGGTGACAATGCCACCAATTGGTTACCAAGCCAAGGTAGTGGCTTTCAGTTGGTTTCTAAGCATTAGATAAAACAAATTGAATAACTTCAGGATTGATCCATTGTGAATTCATAACTATTGAATGGGATTAAAGCATCCAAATAGGTTAAAAGGTATCCATGTCGAAAATATAAACGTATGTTGGAAGCAGTGGCCATGCCTTTGGTATCGAATTCCTTCCAATACTGTTATGACTCATTGATTAGGAGGTCTTTCCAAATTTAACTCCCTAAGAAGTTTAATGTTCTATGTGCATTACCCTGAGTTCCTGAACTATGTTGGAAACAATTTGGTGATTCATGTAGCTGTAAAGCTAAAACCAATACTATATATACCATTGATCATACTACTTTAGGTGATTTGAAGGACTGAAAATTTGTTTCTTCTTATATTTGATTTCTTCATAATGAAATCTTGCAGATTAAGTGCAGAGAAAACTGCTTCACCCAGTGAGTTACCATTTGTTGGCCTCCCAACGAACACCCTTTCGTTTTTATCACAAGATGAAAGGTAACCCTTTGAAGACACTTTCCATTAGCAGGCCTTTGTGTAATCTCATCACTGTTATCTTTTGACAAGATGAAGGTTCATGATGATTAGATGGGATTGACCTCTTTCTTTTCAGTTAATAATTTTATATTAGTTTTTTTGGGGCATTTAGATGTTTATTTTTACACTCATGCAAGTTTACACAAACCCCTTTCCATGTTTTCCTTCTCTTAAATTGATTGAAATCTTAATATCTCTTGATTTTGTGACTGAAAACATGAAATCAATAGATATTTTCATCCCAAATTCGCTTATTGTATCGAGATGTTGTGTTCACTAAGATTTTCACCTCGTTTTTTATATGTCCTTGATCATTTGGACAAAGACATGTTTTCTATCTTTGACCTTATTTTATTTAATCAAGAGTGATATTACCAATTCTTCTTTACTTAGTTTTCATTCACATCAATTTGTTCTCTTTTTAGAAAAGTTTGGCCACAATTGGTTGATCATCCCAGGCATTGATATGGTAATTAATATCCAATATTTTATTAAATCTTGAAATTGATTGAAGATATAAAAAAAACAATGTTTGGGGCTATAAGTTGATCTTCACCACTATGTTATTATCCTTACAAGCGCAACTTATATGACTATCTCTGCACCTTATTCAAACTTTGATCATATTTACTTAAATTCTTATAAGCATACTGAAAACCTTTGGACTCATTACACTTATTACCACGATAAACGTTTTGAATCGTTTAGGGCCTATACTTTAGATATGATGATCCTACTCATACTTAAACTTATGAATGAGAGAAACTATTTTCAATCTGATCATGTTATCATAGTCCCCTAGATCGTGCTTATGTCATGGCTTAGGGTTTTTTTAGTTTGTGGTAGGTATGTGAATGAACATGGGTCATCCTTTGACACATATTGTTTCCCTGAAATGTGCAAACAATCTCGTTGATTATCATTTATTTAAGTTTTAAATGGTTTACCCTCACATCTACCCCCTGAACCAAGAACCCCATTCATCATGGTACTCTATGCTAGTTTCGTCCCATTACAGGTAGTTATGACCTATCCACAATACAATGGCTTGATTTTTGTTAAGTCCTCATACTTACCCTTTGTTATAGATAACATTGTCTCTACTAAGTCTCACCTTCTTGTTATTGTGATGATTGACTATATGGCACTAGTGGTTAGGGTCGAGCCAAATAGCCCTGAAATCATTCATGCATATGATGACATTTCCAAATTATTTCAGACGGTTGGATGGGAAAATTTCATTTGTTCCTTTAAAGGCCATAACATTAAAGTTGTTAGGTATTTTTCCTAATCTTTTAATGGAAAAAGGGCCAAGGTAGGAGATGTAGAGCTATTGGTGGATGAACCCTTCATAGCAGAGGCAACAGGGTTATCTCTCGAGGGTGAGATATGGTTTAAGAATGCTCCATTCAAGAACATCCCCTGGAAACAACTCTTGGCATCGAGAGGTTTGAGCTATAAGATAAAAGGTATGCATGTTCGTTTCCTCAAAAAGAAATGGCAAAATTCAATCTTTGTGATCAAACAATTTATCACTTGCGAGGGAAAATATAATTTAGTCTCTTACTTCCACATTCAATTGTTCATGGTATTTTTAGGGTTTCAGTTAAATTTTCCCTTCTACTTATTGAAGATCTTGACCAAGATTGAAAAACTCTACCAAAGGGAATTAAAAAATCATGAGAATAGCCTGTTTCACCATGGATTTTATTGGTATTTTAATAGAGCATAAATTGGATAGAACATGGGATAGATGGGATGTCTTTGTTTTACGCAATCAATTTTCTAAGAATCCTAAATTATCCATGGCTTGTGATGAACAAAGTTCTCATCATGATGTTGCAAATGAAACCCTCCTTGCTACCTCAGATGCAAAAAACGATGGGATTAGGCTCAAGGTTCATTTGAAACCTACTCACGATTGTCCTTACATATTTCTCAAACAATTAAACCAAACCAACCTTAGAGAAATTCCATGTGGCCAAATTACTCCTCGCAATATCACTCGTAGCATGACCAATGAATATTGAACCTATCCTAAACGGTTTGATCTTGAGTCTATCGTGACCAAACTCAAAGGTAAACCTCTAAAGGAGACTAAGAGGATACCTGGAATTCCAGGTTCAATACAAACCTCAAATGAATCTTCTGATTCAAACCCTTTGAGGTCGCATCTACAAGATGATGAGAATACAAAAGACATGGGGATTGTTGATTTTGAAAATAAAAGACAACGCCGCAGGCTGTCTAGGATGATCAAAAATAGATTTAAGAGATTTTCAAATAAGGATACTGCCATATATATTGAGGACCAATACTTATCCAGTTGTATAGTAGAAGATTCATCGGGCATGCCAGGTCCACAGGAAAAGCAGGAGAATGACTTTGTTTATAATCTGTCGCCCTTTCTCGTTGGTCATGACCAATTTCCAATTATTCGTTTTAGTCTGAAGGATGCATTCCCAAGAAAAAAACCCTCATCAAATGAGCATCAGCATATGGAAGGTAAGGAATGTTCAAGTAGATGTGTGAATTGTTGGTTCTAGTAAAAAAGATATCATGTTGTTGTGCCCTATCTCAAGATGAATATAGATCAACTGCAAAAGGAAAATAGGGATTTGAAGAGGCAAATCCAACCTCTAATTCATAAAAAAGATAAGGATTTATCCCAGGAAAATAAGAAGCCCAAAAGTTGTGAGGCCACCACAGTTATTAAATCTACAGGGGTTAATATTGTCATAAATTCTCACTTGCAAAATTCGTCAAACTCTAACGCCTAAAACTTGATTTAGTGTTCGAGTATAACGATTTTGATTGTAAGTTTTAAACTCAATAATTTATTTCTTATTTACAAATTTGTTTGTTTTATTAAGAGAAGCTACAAAATCGAAGATTTTGTAGCCTATTCTTTTAATATTATTTCATTTTGATTAATTTATATTTTGTATTTCTTGTCAAGATCGTGTTTTGGAAAGCAGTTTGGAACATTCGGGATATAGCTCATGGAGACAATTAGATTCAATTATGATTTGTTTATATTGAAAATGTCACTCAATCATTTTCAAATGTCTATTTAGTTGCATTAGTTTCTATGTTTAAGTTGTAAATCAACAAACTTTATCCAAGTTGTTGAAAGAACTATGTATGAAAGATTTGATACTCATATTCTGTTTAGAGTATATTTTTTTGGGATTGCCCCTATTTTCTAGAGATGATATTGTTATCTTGGGAAGAGGTTGAGGACTGATATGTTATGGATCTAGGTCCTGGGTTAGTTTAAAAGGGGTATTGTTTGAACAGCCTGGGGGGGTGCAGAATGGATGAATAAACTCTTGATGATATCAGCGAATACAATGGACGAATATTTTGCTTCAGAATTATGCTCTATGAGTTCATTCTAAATGTTTTATATATGATTATTACTCATATGTGCGTTGACTATCTTTTCCCTTTAAATTTGTTGAATGAAATTTTCGGCTTTTGCTCCATATTTCATTAATAAATGGTTTTAGTTATTAATCTATGGGTTTTCATTTCAAAGGTTAATATTCAATGTGTTATTCGTTACCCTGGCCTTATCAATTCTTCATGGCTAAAAGATAAAGGCATGTGTCATATGTATTGGATTTCTCTTCTGCATATTACATATGCTTGATTATTTTTTGTTGATAAAATGTCTTTCGTCAATTGAAATCAAAATTATTTCACAATTAAGAATTGATTATATAATTTTTCCCTTTTCTAATCAATATGCAAGTCATTTAATTATGTTGGAATTTCTTTCACCAAAACTCTTTTGGACTTGTATTGCGACATTGTCTATCAGAGAATTGTTTCTTACCGGTAGAAAACATAAGTGACAACTATATGAAGAGGATTCAATTATTAGATTGTAACATTTCTCTTGATCAGGATAGGCTTGTGGTTTTCTTTTCTTATATTTCTGTTTTATGGTGTGGTTTATTTTGAATGCAAATATTTTACTATAAGTTTGACTCTAAATACTTTGATCATTTGAGTTTATTCTTTTATTAATTACATTCAAAACCATTTTGATTGTACTTTGTAGCATTTTTTCTTTCATATTATCTACAGTTCGTATTAGTTAGTAGATTTTGCCTGAAATTTAGTTCCATAAAATATTAAAAATGTTAGTTTAACAAGGTTTCTTGAAAATCTTGTACCCGTAAATTTTGTAAATTTATGTATAAAGTATTAATTAGTTTGAATTAGTGATTACGAATATGACTGAAAATCTTGTGCACTTGTATAAATTGTAAATTTTGTAAATTTATGTATAAAGTATTAATTGGTTTGAATTAGTGATTACTGTAAATATTAGGAATAGGACTCATAGGAAAACTTTCCTTCATCGATGGGGTTAATTCGAGACAATTCTGAAGTTTAATTATTTAATGCTAACATGGGTTCCATGAGTAGTGTTGGTATGAGGTTACCAAAAACCATACGTACACAAATTGAAGACGAAGAGCTCGATTCTCCACACAAATCGTCAACAATGCATGTCAATGTGATGTTTAATATTCAACTACAAAATGTTAATTTGGTCGTCATCTTGCAGTGTAAATGAGCTTTGTATTTGTTAAATGAATATAACATTGAATGATGGTTGATATTTTTAATTAGTTATAATAGAAAATGTCATATCAATATTTTTAAACTTATGATGATTCAAAAAAAATCATAAAAACTATATTTGTCAATGTGGAAGAATACAATTTTGTAATATATTAACTCAAAATTAATTGATTTGTTTTTTTGTTTTTTCAATCATTAGAAAAATATTTTTTTTTTAATAAATTAAAATTATTTATATATATATATATAAGTAATATTTTTAACAAATTAAAATTTTATATATATAATTTTTTTTTTATAAGTAAAAAAGGCAGGTCCTATTATATTGATATTGCAAAATTATAGCATTTCATTGAAGTGCCAGTTGTCCCGCTTGTTAAGGAAACCGAGACAGTTGGTCATTCCAAGCTAGCTTCCAAACTCAAAATGTTAGTCTGCCACCCTGCCCGAAGGAAACCAGGGTGCATGGCCAGCCTTAGTATTAGTCTGTTCATTCCTATACTATCGCTACCATTGCTATAAGCTAGAAGAGCTGCAGCTCTGTTATGCATCAAAAAGAAAGAGTTTTGAGCAGTGAACAAATAGAAAAACCTATTAGACGGTGTCCTTGTGGCTGTCCTTCTCCTTGTCGCGTCTGACTGGGATGGCGTAGACCTGAGCACAGGTGGGGCATTGGCACCTTGGGGTGGCGCTGGAGTAGGCGGTGTACAACATATCTAGGCGTTGATTGATGCGGATGGCTCTGAAGATTTAGTTGTCCACCATACTGCGGACATCGAAGATCAAATTCAGGTGCTCCGGGTGAAGAAGTGGTGGCTGGTGTTGTGAATTATGCACGTCGGCCTCCTCCTAGTGCGCTTGTTGCCCGCTCTGCGGCCCTAATTCATCAAGAGGCTCGTGGATGTTTTCTTCACTACCTCTCTGCCTCTCTTCCTCTACAAAGCAAGGTGTAAATTCCTCAGCTGGAGTGCTGCTGGGACCGTGTTCAGCTCTTGGACCAGGGGTCATGGCATCTACTCCAAAAAAAGTGGGGGGATTCCATCTGTCCAGAACTGTGAAAAGGAGGCTCTCTAAGAAATTTTGGAGGGATTCCTCCGAAGGAATATCCTCGACATATGCCATGGGAGGCGTCCCTGTTCCTCTGGACTTCCTGGGTCTCCTTCTCTTGGCTAGAGACGGTGCTCTCTCAAACTTCTTTTGCCTCTTCCATCGTGAGTCGGTCGCGTACCACCCTGCGCCTCTGCCAGGCCACCCCCTTGCTCATGGCATGCTTAGAACTAGATCTAATGCCGGAGTGCCCACTGCGAAGTTATCCCCGTTTGGCTCTGCAACCTTATGAATCATCCCAAAGCCACCGAGACTGCTGATAAGGGAAAAAATGGTAGCTATAGCCATTAAGGTTGTGGTATTAATGCTTTGGCCGGTCGTTCTCCTCACGCGAGTGAGAGGCCTCATCAAATGGTGAAGGCCGCTTGGGTTTATGCCCATCATAAATGGCGAGGATATGAGGGCGAGTGGCCACCATTAATGGCCCCTCCTGGCGCTGCTCCACGTACCCCTCCTGCTCCGCGTGGCACCTCATCTGGGGAATTTTACATATATAATTTAAAAATTATAATTTAACTTTATTTTTTCAATCATAACAAAAGCC
>JASDQU010506820.1:45751-57925 GCA_032191745.1 Picea mariana
TTTGGCTCACCTTGTCCCTCCAAAGTGACTTTCATTTTATTAATAATTAATTAATTAATTAAATCACTTTAATTAATTAATTAACCTTTTTACCACTGAAAAGCGCGTTATCTCTCCTTGTGGCTTCACTGGCCAATGAAAGTCACTTCTAGCCATCCCATCCTGTAGTGTTGCTCCTCTCGATTCCGATGAGCTATTACACTGAGAGGTTCCTCCAAGTAATGTGCCCAAAATGACCTCTTAAGTGAATTTAATTGACTTATAGCTCAAAATACTCAAAATCGTGGAAATCATCGGAATGCAACGGAACCAAAGCCAACCTGTGCGGAATGGCTCATAATGATGAGATATGAAGAGAAATGCAAGCTGGACCACACAATGCCTCTCAATAATCCTTGTACTCGCTATAACACCCATCTGGCTACTCTGGTCATCATAAACCTCTGCATTGTGATGATGTCCCAAAGTGGGGACATTACAGTCCTCCCTTCTAGAAAATTGCTTGTCTTCAAGCAATAACCAAATTCACTCAAATAAAATACCAGGATCCCATGTCCACCTATGGGATACACAGTAGAACCCATCAAAAGACGAACAATAGTACACTCCACCCTTTGGATCCCATATTAGGAAGTGAACTGCAATACTCTGTGAAGCATAGTCCTGAAATATATCAACCCTGTGAACCTCCTACACATGACACATGGCCTCATCTCGGAATGAGTCCATCCTCCAAATCTCTACCAGGATCCACACGGCCTCCATCAACTGCATATGCTGATGCCAGAATGAGGTACTGCAAGACCTCTGTGAGACACCCTCAAGCACTGTGCTTCCCTCAACACTGAAGCTAAATGGAAAGTTAGAACAACTTTCCCCTGAAAAGGTCCACTCGCCCCTGTCAGAGAGTGAAATGCTCAACCCTGCAATCCTTGGGTCCCATGCTAACCTCTGTCGAAGATCACCAGGCTGGCCCTCCACTACTCTGACCACGACTGTCTGTCCCCTACATACATACTGGATCCTCCTCTCCTGGATCCTCAAGCTAAAATACATATGACCACCAGACCCGTTGTCCAGAAACTGTATCTATAAAGGCATCTTTGTAGAAGAAGTACCTATCCACCCATCTCCACGTCTGATCATGATGATCAAGAGTGAAAAGCTGCCTCACTCTATCGGACAAATCCCTGCAGGCCCACTCCAGACCGACCCTTGGTGGAGTGTGTGGTTCTCGGGCGCAACCTGGGTCATCATGTAGTGAAACATCTGGCTCACCCAATGAACTCTTGGATCCCATGGCAAACTTGGAAGTTTATCACTTCCAATCTTGTCTAACTGCTCTTGTGTGAGACTAATCACTGTCAGAAGCCCTCTGTGCTCATCTACTATCTTCCTCATGCTGTTGTCACTGATAAATGTGTCGGAAAAGGATAACAGACATATCTGCAGCTGACTGTAGGACTAGAAGGCGTCACATGCTTTGGTCAATCCTAAGGATTCGACCAAAAGCTCATCCATCGCTATCCATGATAGATGCTCTCCTGTGGTCATCACAGAATCCCAACCATCCAGTACAACCAGAAGTAACCCCCTTGACTGCTGGTCAAGCAACCTCCATCTCTCATCTCCCCTGCAACTGCTGAAATGGTGAAGGTGATCCCCCACAACTATGTGTTGCTGCAAATGAGTGACATCTGTATGCTCCCCTAAGTGTGTCTCCTCCCTGCAAGTCAATACACCCCTCTGAATCCCACCATACATCTAGGCATGTCTCTGTGAGCTATCACTCATCACTGTATGCTCCAACATACTGATGTCATCTCTCATAGAATCATGTTGCATCACAGATCCTGGGCATACTGCTGGATCAACCTCTATATGGAGGTCAACAGCTCTCGAAACACAAATGGAAGTGTCCTCCATCAACTAGTGCTCCTCTGCTAGATCACCAACATCCTCTATCAACGTGAATTACTGATACATCTGAGTGTCCACTAAGACAGATGAAGTGGATCTCTGATGAATCTCCTCAAGAGAGCTCTAGTCCGTCCCCAAAGCTATGGTCCCTTATTCCTGTAGTTATATGAAGGACAAGCGGCTTCCTTTTCGCAAAGTCTCAAAGCCCGAGTATCGTCGGTATCCGCTCAGTATGAGCTCAATTGAGTAGCAGCCGAACCTAGGCGGGTATCCAGTTAAAGTAGCGTCCGAGTATAAAAGCAAACCCAGACTCATCTGATCTAGACCCTGATTCTTGAAGGGTTGTCTGTGTGCCTCTCAAGAATCCTCGAGTGCTCTCCAAATCCTGAGTGAGTTGGTCCATCTCCAACTCCTTCTCCCTCAGAGCCTCATGATACATCTCACCAACCCTCAGTAGATAATCCCTGTCTGTCAACAACTGCTGGTAGTCAGTCCTCATCACAGATAATCTCTCCCTGAGAGTATGAAAATCATCCATGGCAATCCCCTCATCTGAACTACCGTGTGCCACTGATGCTCTCCAGCACTAATCTGTCATCACTGCATGTCTGTCATCACTGTGTCTGGTGGTTGCCATGATCATAGCCTCATTGACTCTCAACTATGCTACTAAGTGATGTGTCTCCTGATCATGGTCATGCTGAGTTGCCACCTCATATCCTTCGCTGCTACTGTCAGTCCTGCTAGTGTCAACTCTGGATTCCTCAAAAACACTCTCTGCATAAGATAACGTGCTGAACTGCCCAGTGTCTACTGTGTTGTTGGGTCCTTCTATCTGCCATTGCACCCCATCACTAGGTGATATCTCCCTCTGAATCATACCGTATCCAGTGTGAGCAACTGTATCCTTCTGTGCACTCAACTTGCTACTATCATTTGTGCTTGGATCCCATATAGATGTATCCAGACACGTGTTATGGTCATCCTGACTGCTAAAGAGTGCATCCTCATCCATGCAGGTCGATCCTGGAAGTAAGTGCTCCATCAACCTGTCATCATCCACCATCTGCTCAACCAATGGACTCTCCAAAAGCTGTGACTGAATCTCCTCGTGATGATCTGTATGTGTAAGGTCTACTGTCTGTACACCCTATATCTCCTCCTAGATCTGTGGATCTATATGTCCATGGTGTGCATCCCTCACACAAGGCTCCTCCATCATATCTGACATGCCACTGACATCCTCCTGTGACATGGCTATCATATATGTCTGGAAAAATGGCAAATGTGTCACGGCCACCATAGGACGTTGATCATCTGTGGGTGCTAACACGTGTGGGTCCTCACTAGTGTCACCACTTTGCTGGGATGTAAGGTCATCAAAACCATGTAATATGTCTGCTGAAGTACTGGTGCTATCATCCTGTCCACCCAACTGTCTATCCAATGTGCAAGGGTCACTATCCTCCTCAAGCGTGCAAGCATCACTAGCCTCCGTGCAAGAGTCGCCATCACTAGCCTCTGAGGTAGAGTCACTATCACTAGCCTCTGTGCAAGAGTCACTGTCATCATCAGACTACTCCGAGTCAACATCTATCGCTCCATCCTCACGCACCTCATCATCATTGTCATGGTGTACCTCAATAATATGCTTCTGATCCTTACCCCTGCACCTATGATCTGGCTCCCACGACCCCTTGCAACTGTAGCAAGTTTGCGTGCTCCTACTGGGCGTGGGGTTTCTCTGTTCTTCCATCCATCTCACTGTTTCTTTTTTCTTTTTATCTGCTATGATGATCCCATGTAAAATATCCCATTTGCTCCAACCGGGCTTTCTAAAGGCTACATACTGAGGAAAGGTTATAAGAGCCCTATTTTCCTCGCTAAGTCCAGAATATAGTATCTCCAAACATGTCATCTCGAAGGCTATTTTATCCATTTCTTTCCAACTATCCATTTATCCCTATGTGAAATCCCTCAGGTTGGCAGGGTTTAAGCTTTGATACCACTGTAATGATCCCAAGCCAATTTTTTGCTTGGAATCACTAACTACCACTGATGTATTTGATGTGTAGGTGGCTATTGAAGTTGTTCCAGTTATTTAATGGTGTTTATACAAGATTCATCCAATACATGTAAGATCATAACATACTCAAGATATAGAAAACACAAGCATAGATCTGACCTTTATTATAAGAAGCATGAATCAGATACAACAGAGAGCAAATCTGGAATAATCCTCAGATGGCTCCAATAGATAATAGATATGAGCTGCTACAAAATGCTCCCGATAATACAAAATAAGCCTCCAAAGGTCGGATAAGAGATGAAGACCAATGCCACATCCTGTTGGATAGCTGGAGCTCCTCAACAATTCGGCCCTAGTGCCAAAGATGTCCAATCACCTCAAGAAAGATGCCAAATAGTAGATCGGGTGATGGCAAGATCAACCTAGGTGCCCGAATCTCCAAGATCCCTCTCAAACCCTGTAGATCTGAACTCCTCCACTGAATGGTGCACCCCATTGGATGACTGAAACCCTAATAATTCGGCCTCTCTCCTAGAGACCTCCAAAAATCCCACCAATCCACTAGAATGATAGATCGGGGCACGACAATGAATACCCAAGTGCTCAAATCATCAAAATACCTGCTAGATCCTTAGATCTAGCTACCCTCCAAATAATGGTGCGCCCTCCTCTTGGGAAATCGTCCCACTCTCAATACAAATCAATCCTCCACTGAAAGACTCAAAAAACCACCAAGAATGATGCCAAGACACCTGCGAGGAAAACCCAATACCTGGAATTCCCAAAATCGCTTCTCCTCAGCTAGAACGAATCTCTCTCCAAGAATGGTGCACCCCCTTGCTGGAAACCCTAGCTGGGACGTCCCCCTTCTCTTCCTGTGCATGTGGCTGGTGTAGAACCCTCCTGCACTGATGTAGATCTGACTAGAATGGTGTGGGAGAGTATTGCATCTCCGAGACCAAGCTTGGGATAAGTTAGGTGGAATCTTTCACCACCGAATCGTCCTCTAAGGTTTGTTAAGTCAAAACCCTCAAAACCCTCAATGTTGGGCTCACTAGCTAGAAGCCAGATATCAAATGATAATCATACATGAATGATGAGAAGAGGCCCTTGCCTTCCCTTTATACTTTTGGCTCACCTTGTCCCTCCAAAGTGACTTTCATTTTATTAATATTTAATTAATTAATTAACCTTTTTGTTTCTGAAAAGCATCTTATCTCTCATTGTGGCTTCCCTAGCCACTGAAAGTCACTTCTAGCCATCCCATCCTGTAGTGTTGCTCCTCCCGATTCCGATGAGCTATTACACTGAAAGGTTCCTCCAAGTAATGTGCCCAAAATGACCTCTTAAGTGAATTTAATTGACTTATAGCTCAAAATACTCAAAATCGTGGAAATCATGGAAATGCAACGGAACCAAAGCCAACCTGTGCGGAATGGCTCATAATGATGAGATATGAAGAGAAATGCAGGCTGGACCACACAATGCCTCTCAATAATCCCTATACTCGCTATAACACCCATCTAGCTACTCTAGTCATCATAAACCTCTGCATTATGATGATGTCCCAAAATGAAGACATTACAAAAACTAAATAAAAATCTTGTAATATTAAATATCCACTTTTACTTAACTTTATATATTACGTTAAAATGTTATATCTCGTAGCAATTTTACCTCTTACCAAGGAGGTTAAATTTTGTTATTATTTTTTAATAAAATATTAAAAAATAAATTTTACTTTAAATAAATAGATTCCAGTTAAAAAATATGTTTTTTAAAAGGTAGATGACAAAAAGTTAAAAGAAAAAATGAAACGTTCAAACAAAACATAATTGAAATATATGGAACGTCCAAACAAAAATTATAAATTATTTTTTGTTATAAAAAGAAGTCGGATGAGAGGAATAAGTCGTGACAAGAAAATTCCCCCGGTGATTAAACGGCCACGACCACGATCTAACAAAGATTTTTTTTATTTGATGTGCCTTATTAGCACAGCCACAAATTCGTGGTTGGTGAAGGTTGAAAGGACGGCTTGCAAAACTTGAATTGTTGGGAAAGAGAAATGGTCAGAGGTGGACTAAAGGAGTTGGAAGGAGTTGGCTTGAAGGAGACAGTGTGTCTAGAACGTGGCTGGTGAAGGCCAAAGGTTTAGGTTGGCCTAGAAAATGAAACCCTAATCACTCATACGTGGCAATCAGCTAACCACCACAGTAAATTTTAAATATGATTAAGTAAAAGTAAAAAAATAAACATGTAAACGGATGTCTTTATAATAATGAGGAAGTTAGTGGTTGAAATTACAACAATTGATTTATTGAGACTACTAAAAATATTCCATCAATATTTAATCTTGTCCATACAAACTGATTAAGCACTAAAAACCTATTAAATGTGCCCATAATCAATAAATGTACGCCTTTCGACATAATAATATTCAACCTTCAAAAATGTTAAATTCGTTATATTTCTGTCATTATTGATATTTCTGTCATTATTTGTATTTGAATTAAGAAAAGTGAATTTTACTTAATTAATCATGAAGTGGTATTTCTGTGCTTCACGTTTCTGCATCTTGTACGCGTATTGTGTTAGACAAGAAAAAACGGAGAGTTATTCGACTGAAGGCTTTGAAATTAAAGCAGTTGGAGGTGGTAGGCCCCATTGTTAGGTCGCGAGGGATTGTCCATTTGTTTTGTTTGTTTGTTGTAATGAAGCCTCTCCTGTAAATAGTCACGTGGAGGAATAATGAGTCCCGAAATGATACAGGCCATTGGATTTCAAATATCAGTTATGATGGAGACACGTTGTCTTCCGTTTTCGTACGGAGACAAGTGATGATGACGACTTTATGTATGACTTTGGACCGTCCGAAGAAGTTGACTCTTCCGCTTGTGTCCCCAACTTCGTCGTCAATGGGCATTCACTGCACTCTTACATCATTGTCACATGTCTATATGAGATAAAGTCTATATGTACAGAATAAATGTATCTATCTAATATTTAATCTCTGAATATCTAAATTGGAAAAGGTGAAATAATTTACCAATCAAAATGGTTGATGTATCTATCTAAGATATAAATTGTGAATATTTAAATATGAAAAATATTTAAATAGAAAAAAGTGAAATAATTTATTAGTCAAATTGTTGAGTAGAGTTGATCTCTGGTCTCATAAATAAATGAGTTATATATATCAATTTGGTGTCTAGCTTGGAGGTGATATTATTATTGTTATTATTACTAGCATACCCTTAAGCTGGGGAATGGGAATGCCCAAGTAATTGAGGAGAGTTTTCATAGTAATGGTGTTAATTGAAATCTTAAAGATATTACAATTAAAATGATCATATTTGAGGTTGGTTTACTATTTTGATGAAGACCTCTTCCAATAACTCTCAAATTGATAAAAAGATTATATGTCTTGGAAAGAGAGTGTGTATGATCTTTAAGCTATGAATTTATAGTAAAGATGATAATGATGATGTCATTTAAAAATAATTTGTTTTTGGTTGTGGATAAAAATAATAATAATAATATTTTCATTATTAAATTAAAAATTTATAAAATAATATTTGATTCTCCTAAAATTTTATAATCAAATGTAATATTGTTAAGATAGGATGATGAAAAAATCAATTTAGTTTAGTGAATCTTATGAAAAGTAAGGAAATACTTAATCACCTTTAACATTTTATTTATATTTGAAAAAATAAAATAAATCTTTAAATTATCATATTTTTTATTAACTAAAAAGAGATATAAACATTGATATATTAATAAAATAAATATAGTTAAATATACAAATATTTAATTCTAAGATAAATTTGAAAATAAAGATATTTAATTCCAATACAAATTACAAATATGAGATATATGTTTTCAAGGCAAATTACAAATTTTAAATTGAAGATATATAATTCCAAGACAAATTACAAAGCTCTAAAAATATATATACTATTTAATTCCAAGACAATTTATAAATTTTGAAATACAAATATTTGATTCCATGACAAATTACAAAGCTAATAAAGATCTTTAATTCAACTACAAGACAAGTTACAAATTTGTAAACAAAAATATTTAATTTTGGAACAATTTACAAATTTGAAAATAAAGATATTTAATTTCAAAAAGGATTAATAAATAAATTTATTTAAATCCAAGCCAAAATATGAAAATAAAGATATTTAATTTCAAGAAAATTACAAATATCATAATATGGAAATAAATATATTTTATTACAAAACAAATTACACATGTAAAAATAAAGGTTTAAAGATATTTTATAGCCAATCAAATTGGGAATGTCAAAATAAATATATTTAATTCCAAAAAAATAAAAAATCTAAAAATGATCTTATAAGTTAAAAAAACTCTCTAAACATTAAACCTTATATAGTAAAAAAAACCGGTTATTCCTTATCATTAAATTCAATTTATATGAATTTTTTTTTATAAAATTGAATCTTATCTAGTAAAAAAAACTCCTTATTCTTGATTATTAAATCTAATTTATTATTAAATCCATAATATTTGAAAATAAAATTTAAATAACTTATGTATAAATTTATTATAAAATCATTTAATATTTTTAATTAAAATATTTTTATACAAAACTCATTTAAGGGCATCACATGTTGGGGAGGGTAACAATCATTCCTTCTAACCACCTAAGTTACATCCAATAAACAAATAATATAATGCAACATGAATATTTCAAAATACAATGAAACTATTTTATTTAATTGACATTTAACTTTCCAACCAATAACAACTAATAAATAAACAAATAATATAATGCAATATAAATATTTCAAAATACAGTGAAACTATTTTATTTTATTTT
This sequence comes from Picea mariana, assembly GCA_032191745.1. Classification (NCBI taxonomy): domain Eukaryota; kingdom Viridiplantae; phylum Streptophyta; class Pinopsida; order Pinales; family Pinaceae; genus Picea; species Picea mariana. The sequence goes on from JASDQU010506820.1 coordinate 54,553, forward strand.
ATTTTATTGACATTTAACTTTCCAACTAGTAACAACTAATAAATAATCATTCAATCATTCAACACGGATTGCATTGAAATTTATATTTATTTTCATGTTTTCATTTCAGAAAATTTGTGTTTCTAATCATGTAAAATCTACATGTGAGTCATCATTAAAGTGAACACATATTAATATCCAATATATTTTCAACACAACACAATAATAAATATGATATAATATTTGTCAATTATTTAATATACATAAAATAATATTATATAAAATATGCAATATCACACTAATAAATATGGTGGTGTAATATATGTTTATTATTTAATATGCATAAAATAATATTGTATAAAATATGCAATAGCACACTAATAAATATGGTGGTGTAATATATGTTTATTATTTAATATGCATAAAATAATATTGTATAAAATATGTAAAAGGAAATTTGTGTTTAATATATATACTATGTTGAAATAGTTAAATGCATATTTATTTGGAATAAAATAATTTTAATATTATTTTATATATTATAAAATAAATTACAATTAAATTTTTATCGGTAAATAATCAACTTAAAAATAATAAAATCCATAAAAATAATAACAAGTTAAAAAGAAAACAAAGTTAGAAACCCATGATCATAGACCATGCGTGTGGACCCATCTTTGAAAATATAATAGCCCTTAAATACCTCCACAGTTATTGTCCGAAGTCTTTAAGTATTAAAGGTCAACATTTTAGTTTCAACTATTAAAAAAAACATGAATAGAATAATTAAGAAAACCCCATAACTAAACTAATACGATAAAGTGTGGCCAAATTAAACATTACTAACCATAACCAAAATCCACGTGGAAGATAAGTTTACTACGCATAAGTTGTATCATTTGACGACCATCTCCTCTTCCAACCTGCTAATTTGACTGTCTTCGTTATCTCATGTGCAAGTCTTTGTTCCCAAATTGCGATCTAATGAACAATTGCCCGATTGTGACTCCATGAGCTTGGTGGTGTCCACTATCAGGATCGCTTAGGCAAAATCTGCTCCGGGCAAACGCTATCCCTCAAATAAATTGACAATTAGAATATTTTTTTTTAATCTTGACAAATTTGTCCACATACTTTTGTTATATATTGACTTTCAACAGAATCTGATTTATTTTACATACTCCAACATATATATTTGATGGAGTAAATTTTTTTTTTCTTAAATTACACATCATATTCATAAATTGTACTATGTAGCATACAAATAGCAACAAATATTAAATAATTATTAAAATTCCATAAATTTGATAATAAATACAACAAAATTAAAAGCATATCATATATGATGACGATATAAAAGAAGGGACAAGTCTTATAGGTAACTAGCATACCTTTGAAGTGGGGAAAATGAAATGCCCAAAAAAATTGAGTAAGATAAGTTTTATGACCATCATATTTAGTGAGAGAACAAACAATGTAACAAAGATATATAGAGAAGTGAATGGCGTATAAAGTTATTTGCTACCTAGAGATTGAATCATAATTTGTTATGAAAATGAAATAAAACAAGCAACAACTTTAAGTGCCATCAAAGATTTCTAGTACGTCTTCCATCTTAGAAGTGATTTCACAAGCAATTTTAATATAGATGTTGGAGCAAAGAGATAATAATTGTTAGACAACTCTCACCTATCTTTCACAACCCAAAGGGATTGAATTGGAGAACACCCTTCAAGCTAAATTATTGGATATTCTTACAATATGTTGGAGATTCTAAGGCACCATTACACAAATTCTTGTTATTCTCAACACTAAGAAACCTAAGGCTCTCGTAAACCCTATTCATGGCATCAATTCTAGAATCAATACATAATTCTTTCTGCTAGTCGAATTGTAGCATTAATCTATTCAAGTATAGTTCACAAGGGGTCAAGAACCATGGTCACCTATGAAAACTATGTCTTGATCTCCCTTAAATTTGAAGGGGAAGGAGAAGAATCTGTTTCCATTGTTAAAGAATTTCATGTGTCCTTTTAAGAGTGGAATCCAACATTAATTCAACTCTCTCTAGGGATTTGGAGTAGACTAAGAACCCATAAAATTCTTTATCACGGTATGCTTAGTACAACACTTTGTTTTAAATAACCCATAAACTTCTAGAACATGATATGCTTAGTACAAAACTTTATTTTAAAGAATCCTTGAGGAAAAATTCAAGTAGGTGGCTCCTTCCATTTTTTTAAGGTAAGGAATTGAGGGTCATCTTTGAACTTGATTTTTCCATTTTTTTAAGGTAAGGAATTGAGGGTCATCTTTGAACTTGATTTTGAGCACTTTTGCAATTACATTAGCTACTACACAAAATGGAGCTTGAACTTGGAAGGAGGGTGGAGGGGGATAAAAGTATGTTTCAAAGAACCCTTGATGAAAAATTCAAGTAGGGGCTCCTTCCAATCTTTTAACGAATTGAGGGTCATATTGAACTTGATTTTGAGAATTTTTGCAATTACATTAGCTACCACACAAAATGGAGCTTTAACTTGGGAGGAGGATGGTGGGGGATAAAAGAGGGAAGTGATCAATTAGTACTCTCACTAGTGGTGTCACCCCTTGAAAGGATAAAGGAAAAAGTAACAACTTTGGTTTTTTTAATGTCAAATTTATTCTTTATATCTAAATTATTTTAGAATGTTACATTATTTTTTATATTCTTTACTAATTTTACATAAAATCCACACATACTAAAAATATTCTCAATATAATGTTGAAAATGAAATGATACGAAGTTGAAGTTGAGATAGTTATATAACTATGGTTAAGATATGAATATGTATTAATTTAGCTTACACAAACTAACAAGTTACAATAACAACCACCTAATTATAGTTTGAGATGTGAAAATAGAAATGTAAAAGTGCTCATTTAGCTTTCCCAAATTAACGAGTTACAAATATTATAAACGACTAACTGACTTGTTCAGTGAACATCTCTTGTCTATACACATAGGGACTAAAGCTACTAAATTACTATCAAATTAAATTTGGTCAAAATTAACAATCTCCAACAACATTGAGCATAGAATATCATTTTGGTCTGACCAAAGTTAATTTGTATTTACTTTTTCAAGAATATTTATATGCTTTGTTACAAGTGATCATGGCTTAAGTATAACATTATCCCCACACTGAGGACAGTCCATGGGTTATCTCCACAACAAAGTTGACACTTAGGTTCAAACTTCAACATGGATACATCATGCATGATTATATAGGAGGGAGTTGACAATTTGTTGTTGGGGAAAAAGGATTGATGGTATTGAAACTAAATAGCCCACCAGTACCAACAATATTTTACGTAAACATCTTTTACAAACAACCTAGCAATACCAATAATA
>JASDQU010506820.1:58025-99690 GCA_032191745.1 Picea mariana
GTCGGATCACTCTATGTCGGGAACATATCGTGACCGTCGGATTTCCTAACTACAAATGCATACTAATGCATACTAAAGAAACACACTTTTACCTAACGACATATTAGACCAAGTAGATCTTAACTAACTCCTAAGTGTCTAAATATCCTAACAACAATAACGACTTATCTCTAGAAAATTTGAACCCCTTATGATACCTAAGTATCTATATTTATATGTTTCTGGATCTTCAACCTTTACAATACCTTACCAAAACCCTAACCCTATCGTCGTTAGGTCTTCTATGCATGTGTGTGTGTGTTGTTCTTCCTTCCAGTTGTCGCTTTCCTCGTGCATGCTTTCTTTCCCCAAATCATTTTTCTTTCCTCTTTGGCCTGCCTCCAACAGGCCCCCAACAGTGACATGTGGCTCATCCCAAGCCACCTAACCTTTGTGTGCTTCCTCGATCTCCTTAGTGATTTCCTGGAACTTTTCCTTGAGCTCTGTTTCTTGTGTCTGCACCTGCGTGGTTTTCTCCTTGATTGTGTCTACTACCTGGACTGCAACTTCATCGTTGATCAATCCTGCGCATTCTACCTGGGTATATGCTATCTGTGTTTTAGCTGCTTCCTCTACTTGTGCAATGATTTTTGCTACTCGCTCTTGAAGTGGTTCCATTTGAGCCTGACGGTCATGTTTTTGTGTTTGCGCAGTGGTGAGTTCTGCATGCAGTTTCTTCATATCCCGTGCCCCTTTGACGCGCTCTGTGATGGGCATTGTCTTCTGCCTCTGCTTGAGGTCTTGGATAGTTGTGTTGATCCTTTCTTGTTCCTTGTCCCACCTTTGGATTTGTTGATCCTCCTCTAGCTTTGTCCAAAGTTGTGCTACATTCTCGAACAAGTCAGTTGATGTTCTAACCTGTCGCTCTATCTCTTGTAGCTTCTCTACTACTTCATGCCTCCTTTGCTCCTTTACTGCTGGTAGAGTAGTGGGTGTGAACTACTCTCAGAGATTCTCGATCTCCTTATGATATTGATCGATTTCCTGTGCAATCTGATCAATCTTTTCTACTGTTGTGGTTTCATCTGTCTACACGGTCTTTCAGATCTTCTTGTATGTTCCTGTGAATTTCTACTCCAATCCATAAAGACTATTAACATGATTAGCCATCTAATAGTGAAACTTTGTTCCTAGATCCTGTGCATCCTTGCAGTCATCCAGGAATAAATTCAACAGATAGGGTGCCCATCTCACTGTGGTGCCCTCGGCGCATTGAGCTGCAACTGCGACAACCCCAACCGGAACTTCCTCCCCGCGACATTATCTTAGTAGCTTACAGGCTAAGATTTTTGCGCCCATTTGTGTTGCGACATTGTTGATCCTCTTAATAATGATTTCTCGTGTCCCCCGGTCGGTACCATACTTCTTCTTCATCTCTTCTGCTAGTGCTTTCTCCTTGGATTTGTTGTCAAGAAACTACGCGGGATCCATGCCCTAGAATGGAAACTCTGTTATGTTCGCAATAAGCTCCATGTTTACCGAGACAAGCTTGTCCAACCATATGTCCCCTCCATGTGTGAATGCTAACAACTGTTTGACGCACCCTCTTGTGTACCGACCTCTGCCAAAATGCGGTAGATCCAACAGACCTAAAATTCTTGTTTTCTCCAACCCTGTTGCCCATTGAAGTGGTTGATCAATCGGTTCCCCAACTAGATTTATGCCCACAGTCTCTAAGTATACTCTCTTTTTAAATTCTAGAAACTTGTCTATGTCTACTACATCGTGGTCTAAGCATTTTAGCCTATCAATATGCCCTAGCAAGCCTGATTCCACTTGTACCCCATCTAGTATACACGATAGAATGAGGGTTGCGATGGGTTGCTTTCAAGTTGACCTAGGTACCTGTTGGTTGTATTTCTTCGGTGGTGGATAGCTCGAGGTTCCAGCGGCTCCTGTTTGTGCTTCAGAATACCATTATGGCCAACCTGTGACATATTCTACTTTTCCTTCCAGTGGGTGGTATGAGACAGTTGTTTGAGATTCATCTAGATTAACTACTGCTTCCAGATTCAGCGTCATTCCATTGACTCTCGGGCCTACTTCGGTGTTCTTTGGTTGCGCCTCCTTCGGGGGTTTTGCATCCTGCATCTCCTCCACTTCTATTGGTCTATCTATATTCATTCCCTCCAGTGTTGGTTGTTGGTTTTCTTCCACTACAGGTGTGGGGTTCATTGGTATTGTGTCTGGGGATGGGATTTCGTCGACATTGACGATATTCGACAGTTGTTGTTCACCTTCTTCCAATTGTACTCGTGACTTAGTTCTAAATCTGGGTTGTCTGGCACTCTGGATTTCTTCTTCTTGCTTTGAAGGTGCCATGGTGGTGAATGTTGAAGGTTTGATGAGTTAGAATGGTCAATGTGACCTCTGTGAACTTCGCTCTGTGCTCCTTAGCCTCTATCGCTCTCTGTTTGTTCTCTTTTCACAAATCGACTCTTTTCTCCCGCATCCATGTGTTGTATGGGCATTACATGAATCTTGTCGAGGACATTGTTGGTGTGGAATTTGATCAGACCAGGGTCCTTCTCAGGTTACCAACAAAAGGTATCGTGTAGTCTAGAGTGCTTGCATTTTCATCACCTCCGAAGAGAAGAAGTCTCACCTGAAGCGTTGCTAAGACAGATAGATAGAGAAGGGTAGGAAGCATACTAAAGATGATCCATAGAGCATTCAGAACTTGCTCATGTTCTTGCGCAATAGTTGTTAAAAGACCTGAACAATCTAAATGCAAGAATTGAACCTACTTGCGTTGCTAGCAATGATTAAACATAGAACCATCAAATAGAACTCATAAACCATAAAGAAATGTTGTAATGCGCAAGTAAACATACAAAGACACATCATATTTTAAAATTTGATTCTTCTTCATATTACCCTTGAGATCTTTCTCTGTTACAGACTCAAACTCACTCAGTAGGGCATATTACAGACTCTTGCGTGTCGTCTCTCGACTTTACAGCAGGTATCAACAACTAATCCCAGAACTTGGGCGACTCTGATCAATATGAGCCAACACAGCCTAACTAACCAACAACAACAAAAACTCAAACCTTTTGCAATTATATTCAGCCCTATATATAGTTGGGTTGTGTCTTCCTTCTCGGCTTGCCCGCTTTCTTGTTCTGTTGCAACCGTTTGTTGCTTAGCTGGCGTTGCGCTGACTTCCACAACTATTTTTTGTTACTCTTTCTCCCAGCCTCTGATGAAGTTTATGCAACTCGTGCTTAGTCAAAACTTACGTAGTTCCTTCCCAAAAATGAAGGGCCCAATAGGCTCCGACCACAACCCTTGACTCGTCCTCGAGTCAAGTGCTTGGTTCTTTCACATCCTCTAGGAGCAACTGTTGTTTTCCCTTGTCCGGATTTTCTTCTTCTTTGGGCTCTTTTGTTTGTGATTTTTCTTCCTTTTCCTCCTCAAATTAAGGGCCCAATTCTAGTACCAACTCTAAGGCTCGATGCTTTACTCCTTGAAATCTTTCGACTTTGTCCTGCCATTTCCGGGTGAGGAGTAATGCTTCTGTAAGGAAATGTTGTATTGTCTCTTTTTTGTACTGCTTAGGCTTGGCCACAACCAATGAGTTCCACTCGGAATCTATTGTTGCATCGAACTGATGCATTTTCATGTAGGTTGTTTGGTTTACAGGTCGAAAGTCGCGCAACTCTTTCTTGGCTACGGACTGTGACTCATAGAGTGTATTTAGTTCGTTGTCGACCTGCTGAATTTTTTCGAACTTCTATTGTTGATCCATAGGGTCCATTGTGACCGCAACTTCCTCGTTCAACACCTAAATTTTTGTTTTGACCTCCTCTAAATCTAATTTCGTCAAGCGATGATGCCCATCCATTCGATGACTTCTCTGAAGATTTTAGTGCAGTCTGCGATGTGTTTGTGCAGTGTTGCTCTGACATTGTTTCCTTGCAATATTATCTTCTGCATTTGATCTTGGAGTTGTTGGGGCTATTGTTCGGCTTCTTGTTGGACTTGTTGTAGCTCTGCTTGTATATTCTCAGTGCGGGTAGCAAGTTGTGTCCATGCTTGTTGTAACAACTTGATCTATTCCTATGGATCACTTGCATCACTGGCCTCGGGTATTTCAGGTGCAACCTTTCGAATCTTTGGCCAGGCTTCTAAAAGTTTTGACTGCACTTTTCCCAGTTTGCGCTGGACTTGGAGTCTGTCATGTGCTTCCTGCATTTTGTATGTGTGATCCCTGATTTGTTCTTTTATTGCAATCTCGACAGATCTCTCGGCCTCCTGGAGCCTCTGCTCCAACTAGTTCGTAGATTCCATGATTAGGCCAAATAAGTGTGGCGCCGACCACTATACCAGGTCAACGGGTGAAAAAACTACATCGGTGGGTACTTGCCACTGTAGTGGGATTCCACTACCTTTTGAATGGTCTGAGTGAGTTTCTACCTCGTCCTTTGTTGGTGGTGTGGGTGTGATTCTCAACCTAAGATCTGTTGGCAAAATATTCATAACCTATGTTCTGGCTATGCAGAGTTGCATCAATTCTGCACATTGTTGGGGGTTCTGGAGAAATTGTTCCATTTGAGCTTGTATGGCTATCGTCTCCTGCTCTATTGTTGATTCTGGCACATTGTGTGCATCTGGTATCTCTGTATCTTCTGGTGCGTCTGCATCATGCGTCGAGATCTCTTGGGTACCCTCACCTTTGGTTGGTGAGGTGATTTGTTGGTCACCATCGGGTTCCTGCTCCTCTCTGTTGCGGGCGTCTTCTTCCTGTGCAGAAGACTCAGGTTTTTTTTCCTGGGTGTTCAGATTCGGAACATCCATCATCATGTGTTGCTATGATGCTTTAGGGTCAGGGTCGGGAATTTCTGATCTTGGCTTGGGTGGTTCTTTGGTTATTTGTGGGGTTTGTCATTCCTCTGTCTCTGGGTGGTCGAGGTGGATCGTCTCTGAGGTTATTGTCTGATGTGTACTGGTCGTGATGAGGTTTGGTAATTGGAGTGGTGGTGGAGGGTGTTCAATGATAAATGTGGATGGAAGTGTTTTAGGGTCCGGTTCGTCTTCAATGTCAATGATAGTGGTGGATTTGGTCATGGCGCGGGTCTGGGGAGAGGCAGATGCAAGGGGTTGTGGGTTCATGGGTTTTTTCGGTGAGACCCCAGTTCTGGTCCTCTTCACCATTGGTTCGGTACCAAGCACAATGCCCAAGATCTGGTTGACATGCGCACCTAACAACACAGCATCGTCTGGGAGCTATCGAGGGGGTGGTCTTTTCTTCCGGTCCAGCTGCGGTATCTCTTCTTCCTCTTATGAGTATGTTTGTGTCAAATCATCTGGCTTCTTATGCTCGGGGCCTGAGCTCAGTCCCTCTCCTATTTCCTTGTCTATTTTCTTGAGTAGCTCTGCAGGCAGAATGCAATGCATCCCTGATTTACGTGGGCCGCATTTAACTCCTGGCTATGAAATGACTTCTTTATCGAAAGCTTCCTCGTCTAAATAGAACAGTAGCATCCATGTGTGGAAATGCTCCCTTCTAGCATGCCTCATCCAGACGAATGTGTTGTGTCGGTTCATGCTGAATGCAATATTCCTTGTACTGCAATTGAGAATTTCTTGTGGGATGCACATCCTCTACGTTGTGTCTATCATAACATTATACCATTTGACAAAGGTTGCATTGTTGAGTGTTTTGTTCTCTGAGTTTGGTCTGGATTGCCATGGCTCAAACATCTTCGCCATGCGCCCCTTATCTGGTATTTTCAATTGTCTGCCCACAGGTGGCTTCCATTTGAGCATTGTGAATGCCACAAGTAGGTATCCATAGGTGAAGGTTTCTCCCTTCTCCTATGCTTCCTCACAAGCTACTAGAAATTCCTCCAGCAGAAGACTGCACCAGTTGAATATTGCTCCCTGTGCACAAAATTCAACGACTGATAACGCATCTAGGGTGCATTCTCCCTTATAGTAAGACCTCATAACCTTGTTGACTATGACGTAGCAACCAGTCCGGACTGTTTCGGCCGGTATTGGTTCAATGGAGGTTGTGCGTCCTCCTCTCTTTGTGTTGAAATTATCGTATAGGCTAAGCTCACCTTTCTTTTTCCCGTGCTTGTCGGGGCCCTAAAATCCCTTCAACAGATCCTCTCCTTGGGAGGATAGTCTCGTGAGCTGCTGGATATCTGTTGCATGGATTGGATATCTCTTATCCAACCATAGACTTATGTCATGCACTTTGCTTATCATAAATTTTTTGCAGTGCACAATCTCACCTATGGTACCAAAGACTGGTAAGTCTCTCAGGTTCATGACGGTGGAGTTAAATAAGTTGATGAAGTCTTTTCTTGGTACAAATTGCATGTCTTCGATTCCTTCTAGAGCTATCTCCCAAAATATGTCTGTGTGCATCTGTGGGAACAAAGTTGAGTCTGTGAGGTTAAGATCGAGTAACTTAACATGCTCTACCTTCCCTTTGAGGTCACCCACGATCTCGACCCGGGGGTCATAGGGTTCATCTGCTACTGCTTCTTTCGTCATGGTGCTTTGAATTTCTTTGGCTCTCGGCATTCGTGCTTCTGTGGAATATAAGAGCCAGGGCTACGTATGTGGCTTTTACAGTGGTCCCAACTTGTTCATGTTGCTGAATTCGGAAATGGCTATGCTTGTTTTTGGAAACAATACCTTCTCGATAGAGTTTTGAGAGCCTTAGACCTGGCTTAACTGGGATGTTTTAGCAGTAAATGCTCGTCATCATGACCATATAGATGCGATTGGGTGTGAGTTGTCCGACGAGACGGTTTCATCAAGGTAAATTCGATTGGGGAATCTTGGCATTTTCTTATTTGAGTGGAATAGGGATGTGGCCGAATTGAGACCTTTTTGTTTGATGGGTGGGTATCCCGACGCGAATTTCGATGGCATTTTGGCATAATGTGGATTTATGGCTTAACAACGTCAGTCGGGGTACCGAAATGGCATTAAAGGTTTGTGAGTAGACTAGGTTTTAAAGGTTTGCGTGGCCTCTAACTCAGATTGGATTGGGATGCATGGCACCTCCGACCACAAAGGTTGTCTCTGCCACCTTTAATGATTGTCATTAATGGACTTTTATGTGCTTCAGATCCTGTACTACTGAGTCGTTCGTTCTATAGCAACCAACTCTTAAACAAAACAAATGAACTATGTATTATGGCGCGACATTACACACATAGACATTATTAACTAATTTTACAACATTTCAAAAAGAAAACAAAAATCAAATCTAACTATTGTACAAGCTCTGTCGAGTTAGAGCGACTGTTCTTCTTTCTCAGTTTTGAGATAGGTAGTGCTTTAGGCGGGAATCATTCACCCATCCTGGTTGTAGCACACCATCGAGTTGCGCGAGTCTAACTGCTCCTAAGGTTCAAATCTCCGCAACTATGAAAGGTCCCAACCAATGCATACACAACTTGTCAGGATGCTTCTGGTATCGGTTTTCGTAGAGTAACACCTTATCTCCTTGTGTGAATATATTGGTCTTAATGTGTCGGTCATGCCACGCTTTTTGTCTCGCCTTTTCAACCGACTGATGGAAGTCTACTAGAAATCTGGTTTCTTTGAGTTCTTGTAGCTCCTCAAGTCTCTGCACCACCGATTCCTCTTCTATCATATGTGTGGCTTGTGCAATATATAGGCTTAGAGTGATGAACTCTACAGGAACCACTGCCTCTCTTCCATAAACTAGCTAGAACGGTGTGTATCGATGGAGTTTCTTTGTGGTTTTCCTGTAGGCCCATAGTACCACTGGAACTCTATCATCCTAGTCCTCTCGGTTTGTGCAATAGACCTTTGTTAGTCCCCTTCCCAGGATTTTAGTGAAGGCTTCGACTATTCCGTTGGCCTGTGGGTGGTATGGACTGCTTTTGTGATGTTGAATCATAAATTATGTTGTAAGTGTTGCTAATGAAATGAGCTCCCTAATCGTTGGTTAGGCTCCTAGGACATTCGAAGCGGGTAATGATATTTTCGAAGATGAACCAGGCATCTGTATCTGTCGAACAGTCCTGTACTGTTGTTGCTTCTTCCCAACGGGTAAGGTAGTCAGTTGTGATGATGATGTATCTAGCCTTTGAATGTTTGATTGTGGGGTTGATTGGTTCGATGAAGTCAACTGCCCATTTCTCAAATGCCTGTAGAGCTCTAACTGGTTGTATTAGTAGTTCATCTCAGCGTGACGGCTTGCCCACACATTGACAAACATCACACAGTCTAGTGTATGATTTTGCATCCTTGAATAGTGTATCCCACCAAAGTCTTAGCTATATAACTTTCTGGGTCGTGGCCTTTCATCCTACGTGGCCTCCTGTAATTCCACTATGGCATTCCCAGAGTATATCATGTTTTTCATGATCTAGGATGCATTGTCTGAGGATGTTATCTAGTCCTAGTTTATATAATTGTCTGGCGATTAGTTGGTAGTCTGCGGCTCTAACAAACATATGTAGTTTCTAGGTTGTGGAATATGTTTCAGGACAGGCCTCTATACTGAGAAAGATTTCTATATCCTCTAGATATTCTGGTATGGCCTCAATCCTGAACAAATCTATGTCTGGGAGCTGGTCATCCACTGCTCCTCCCCTTTCTCCTGATTCTATCCTAGATAGAAGATAAAGTCCGACGTTGCATCGTCCCGGCTTGATGATAACTTCGAAGGAAAATTCCTGAAATAGCAGTAGCCATCTACAAATTCTCCCTTCTAGCAGAGGTTTGTTAACTGGGTATTTTAATGTGGAATGGTCAGTAAAGAATTTGAAATGGGAACCTAACAGATAAAGCATAAATTTATGTAAAGAATATAGTTGTGTTATGTTGGCGACAACTTCCATCTCGCAAAGTAGATGGGGTGATCCATAGCTCCATCTCCAGGTTGCGTTAAGATAGCTCCTAAGGAAATTCCTTAAGCATCTACATGGACGTGGAATTCCTTATCCCAGTTTGGGAATATCAGAATCAGTGTTGTAATGAGCTTCTCCTTAAGTGTCGCAAATGCTTCATCACATTCAGGAGTCCATTGGAACATTTCATCCTTTTTCAGGAGGTTTTCCAGAGGTGCAGTGATGTTGGTGTATCTTCGGAGGAACCTGCGATAGTAGCCTGTATGTCCTAGTCTGGAGCGCAACTGTTTAATACTTGTAGGTGGCATCATATTCGCAATTTCCACAACTTTAGCTGGCTCTACCAATACTCCATCTTGATAGACTATGTGGCCCAACAGATTGCCATGTGGCTCACAGAAGATACATTTTTTGAGATTTAATGAGATTTGCAATTCTCTGCATCTGTCAAACATTAGTCTTAGCAGTGCTACATGTTCCTTGAGTAGGCTATATATTGTCCAATCATCCATATAGACTTCTATATATTTGTGAATGAACTCTCTAAAGGCTGCTATCACAATCCTGAAGAAAGCTGCAGGGGAGTTCTTTTAACCCAAATGGCATCACATTGTATGCAAAAGATCCCCATTCTGTAATGATAGTGGTTTTTCTCTTGTCCTCTTCGACGATCCTGACTTGATGGTATCCTGAAAATCTGTCTGCAAATGAGTATGCTTCCTTCCCCGCAACCTGTTCGAGTTCTTCATCGGTAAAAAGGTGTTGGGAAAGGGTTGTGCACATAGGTGGAATTGAAACTCATGTAGTCTACACATATTCTAATATCCTCTGTGTCTTTCTTGCTTTGGATGACTATTGGGCTGACCCACTCTTCTTCTTCTACCGGAAAAATGAGACCTACTTCTAACATCTTGTTAATCTCCTTCTTGAATTTCTCTTTTACTCTTGAGTTAAGACGGTATCGTCTATGTCGGACAGGCTTGGATCCTGGTTTTAACTCGATCTTCATTTCTCCCATGACTCCTTTGATTCCCTTTAATTCTGAAAAGGTCTTTGGGAGCAAATCCCCATATTCTCGCAGTAAACTCTGAATTTCTCGACTGGCTTGTTCATCCCAGTAATCTCCCACCATAGCTATCTTGGGTTGCTCTTCGGTCCCTATATTGAGTATCTTCAATTTTAATGGGTGATTATAGGAACTATCAGTCTGGCTAGGTATGGTGTTTTGGATATCTCTACTCCCCTTTGTCTCTTTGATGGCTAGGTTTTTCAGTCCTTCTAGTTCATCTAGACTCTCTAAATCTTTGCTGATCTGATAGCACTCTACAGGTTTGTCGATCAAGGGTAAGTAGCATTTAGTCAGAATTTCTTGGGTATGCTTGGGACATACTAGAGAGTTTGATATCTTATTGCTATTGGATGTAAACAGAAGTTCTTGAATATTTTGTAGAGCTAGTTCAAGTTCAAGGTACTTACTTGTGAATGAGAAGTTCTTGCAAAACTGAGCTGCCAGTGTTTTCCAGTCGTTGGTCTGTCTTCTGGTTTCCTCATGTATAAACTAATATTTCGGGATTGGACCTAGACAATGGAGAAATACCTTAACCTAGAAGTGAGAGGGTATCTTTGCATCCTACCACTGTGTCACGCACTGTTCAATGTGTATTCTAGGGTCCGAATCTCCTTTGAATAGTTGTGCNCCCTAGAATACACATTGAACAGTGCGTGACACAGTGTATTCTAGGGTCCGAATCTCCTTTGAATAGTTGTGCGGCAGGAAGATCCGTCTGCATCCCTAGTTCCCGTTGCTCCTTACTCCCGAACCTATACTCGATAGCTTGTTTTAACTCATCCCAAGTTCCGAGTATGGCTTTATGAATGGCCCACCATCTGGCGAGGTTGTTTTGAGAAGCTATATCCAATACCGAGATTCTTTGATCTTCTCTCACATCCTCTTCCATGTTCTGCAAAAAATTGTTTGGGTCTGAGGTGCCATTGTATACTGGGTGTTCTCTAGCTTTGGTCCCAATCCATCTGGTCATTGTGAAAGTTGTGCATATTCTTGAGAATTGTTCATGCGAGCTTTGTTTCCAACTATCAAAGGCTAGTTCTGAGTCTTCATCAACTGACTGTATACTTCTCCAACTTACTGATCCATCAAACGTAGGGTTTTTGTAATCGGTTCTTGTCCCTGTTGTTATAGTGTACAACTCGTATAGGTATTCTTCCTCCATATTATTGTCAGTTGGTTCTGTGTACCTAGGTCCTACATATGGATCCAAAGCTTGAACTACCTTGATTCCATATGCTTCAAAAGTCATGGTGTCTTTCTTTAAATCGATCAATGCATAGTTGTCGTAGGCCCAATCGATGCCAAGTAGTGCTGGGTAGGGGTCCTTGTTTCCCATGATCTCAATGACTTCAAATTCGACCACTTTTTTTACTCCTGCTACATCGATTTCCACGTTCTTCGGTCTTCCTATGGGAAATATGCAATATTGGTTTTCCATTCTTAACTGAATTGAGGAATATGCTAGTCTCGGTTTTCCTATGGCTTCCTAGGTCTTTTTGGGAAGAATGTTCACATGTGACCCTAGGTCTAACATGATGTCCTTAATTTTGAATTCATCTAACTAGGCTACCAGTCGGAATTCTTTTTCGGTTCTTACTTTTCTTCACTAGAATCTCTGAGTGCTTTTCTCAGGAAGGTTATCCCCTATCCTCGCTTTTGAGGTTTCTTCGCTCCCTAAGATTAGGTATAGTGCATTGCACAACTTTTCTGTTAGTTGATCATTCCCCATAATGTTAGAGAATAATTGAAACTAGAGGTAAACTGTGTTTGGAGGTTACTCAGGCTATCTTGGTATGACTACAGGGTTTCTAGGTGCAGGGGGTGAAGTAGGGGCTTGCGCCATCTTAGGGTAAACATTCGACTTGGGGGGGTTTCCTTGTGTTTCACAACTAGGAATATTTTGGAATAATTCTATGGCATCTTTAAAGAACAATTTTTGCGTTAGGGGGTCATACATGTCTTCCTTAGGTGTTTCTTTCTGGATCTGAGGCAGAGTATCGGCATCAGCTCCTATCTTCGCTCCTCCTCGAGTAACGATATTAAGGTTGGGAAATTGTCCCTTAGAAGTCCTCTTGATCTCTGAACTGATGAGGTTATTTCCTCTTTGTCACACCCTATCTTCCCACTTTGAAATTAATTATGGATAGTCTTCAGTTGCATGTCCATTGGTTCTACAATGAGAGCACCATGGTCACCTTGGATGAGGACAATCTCTAGCCAAGTGACCTTGTTCATCATAGTTGTAGCATCTGCTTGGTCCTCTTCCCCCAGTTCTCCCTCCTCTGAAGTCTCCTCCAGCTCCACCTCCTCGACCTCTTCCTGGTCCCTGCGGGTTTTCATTCACCCTGAATGTTGTTCGGTCTAGCCTGTCCACAAGTGCGTCCAACGCTCTACATTGATTAGTAGTATGTGTGGTAGATGCACAGAACTCGCAGTGTGCCTTTTTTGGTACTGTCAAATACTTCTGCATGATTGGGCACTGTCTTGGTCTATGCCTGTGGATTCGGCAGATCTCACAATATTCCTTTGTTGGTGTTGCTTATCCTCCCGGAAAAGCGTGATATGGGGTGGGGTGATGGAATTGTGAGTTTGTCGATACTTGCGGAACTCCTCCTGTGGGTCCTGCTAGGGGTACCATCTAATTGTAAGGACGTCCCAGTCCCCTCATTCGCGGACATTTGGTAGCCAAATGACCTTCTGTATAGCATCTCGTGCACCAAACCTGTGGTCATCCTGGTCTAGGTATCGTCAGCTCCTGAATCTTTTCTGTAAGTGTCGATATCTTCCCTTGTAGTTGCACCAGATTCGCATCTACTGGGGGTCTGGTTACTCTCAGATTCCTAGGGTATCCCGCCATGGATTCAATCTTCATTGATTGTTCCAAGGCATCTGTCAATGTGGTTATACGTTGTTGCGTTAAGGGAATCCAATTGAGAGGCAGCAACCCCTAAATGTACCATTCCCTTTGATTTTCTTCATGGATTGGATGTGCCAACCTCCCTATGGCATATTTAAACTTCTGGTTGTACTCCCAGGCTGATTCGCCTTCCCTCTGCTGAATTCCATGCAACTCAGACAGAGCCTATTGTTCTGACTGAGGCAGTTTGAATTCTTCTATGAACCTTGTTCGTACTTGGTCAAGTGAGAACGTTTGACCTTGCGTCCTTGGCACTCCTATTTCGATGATATTCATGTACCACTTGAGATCGCGACCTCTCAAGGTAGTCTGGAACTCAACCAGCTTATTCGCATCTGGAGTCCCTCTGGATCTCCAAATGGCTTCGCACAAGAACCAATGCTGCTCAACGTCTTCATCTCCCTTACCCAAAAATTATGGGTATCTAGCGATCGAACCTCCCATATGGCTGGCCATTTTTGAAATTCTTGTTCCTATCAATATGAATCCTAACGGTCCTACTTGCGATTTACCAGGGGATCCCAATATCCTCCCTGCACTCGCACTTCCTGGTTGTGACTGACTAATTAATTGTATTGGAACAAAATGAGAAGGTAGTATTGGACTTACTGCTTGTATAGAAGGAACTTGGGTTATGGGTGATTCAGGGCTGGCGCCACTAGCTTCGGGGTGGTTTACTTTGATTTGGGGGGTCTCGTTAGCTTCCACTGGGATGATCTCTTCAGCTAAATTCCTGATTTCTCCTGTTATCGGGGCTGAATGTTCTCTTTCTCCTCCAAGATTCATGTCAGCTTCCTCCTCTCTCACCTCCACACTTTCTCCTTCTTGTACCGCTTCCTCAAGACTTCTTGCTCTCTTTTCTTCTCTCTCATTCAATCTTTGACTGTCCAGTCATTCCTATCTTCTCATCCTCTGCAATTCTTCCATCTATATTTCATCTACTTCTCCCGATCTTCCTTATTTCCTCAACTTTTCAGATTGTCTTGTGGATTTCTTGATCTTGTCGCGCCACCACTTCTCAACTATGGCAGTTCTCTTCAAGGCTCATTCATCTCTTGAGTCCATTTCTTGTTGTTTTTCCCCCATTTGTCAAAGAACCTTTCCCCTTTTCTCATGCCATGACCCTCACCCCGTTTCTCCCTACCCCAAGCAAGGGTGTTTACACTACCATCTTAGTTGGGGACATAATCAACATCCCCTCCTCCATCAAGAAATCCTTAATCCACAAGGGGATTTCTCTCAACAGTCTTCCCCTTTCACCTTTCTTGAAAATTTCCTCTTCCCGTGAGAAATATTGGTGGTTCTCAGCTGCAAATTCGATTATGTATCCTTCTAGCATGGTGTTAACCCATAAATCCATAGCTCGTGTGACAAGGCAATCCAACCTATGGAGTGCTGCTAAATTTTTAGTATCCCACACACAGATCTTCTTGGTCCAACCCTGGAAATTTGGAGCTTCTTGGAGCCTCTTTATCTAGTGAAAAAATTATTCTGAGAATTTAACCCAAAAAATATCATATTGGTCACTTACTCTTTCTGAGTAAAAGATTGCTTCGCGAGTATTTTCCAGGGATTTTCTTCTTAGTTCCTCTTCTTTCCATACGAAGGCGCCACAGTTCCTTTCCCACCATTGATCAATACCAGATCTATGAATCGGTGATAGCATTCTCCCTACAAGTTCCATTTTAACACGTGTCCCGTAAATGAAACCATTTTGTTAGCATGGAATTTGATCAGACCAAGTTCCTTCTCAGGTTACCAACAAAAGGTACCGTGTAGTCTAGAGTGTTGGCATTTTCATCTCCTTCAAAGAGAAGAAGCCTCACCCAAAGAATTGCTAAGAAAGATAGATAGAGACGGGTAGGAAGAAGACTAAAGAGGATCCATAGAGCATTCATAACTCATTCCTATTCTTGCGCAAGAGTTGTTAAAAGAATTGAACCATCTAAATGCAAGAATTGAACCTACTTACGTTGCTAGCAGTGATTAAAATTAGAACCATCAAATAGAACTCATAAACCATAAAGAAATGTTGTAATGCGCAAGTAAACATACAAAGACACATCATATTTTAAAATTTGATCCTTCTTCATATTATCCTTGAGATATTTCTCTGTTACAGACTCAAACTCACTTAGTAGGGCATATTACAGACTCTTTCTTGTCGTCTCTTGAATTTACAACAGGTATCAACAACTAATCCCAGAACTTGGTCGACTCTGATCAATATGAGCCAACATGGCCTAACTAACCAACAACAACAAAAACCCAACCCTTTTACAATTATATTCAGCCCTATATATAGCTGGGTTGTGTCTTCCTTCTCGGCTTTCCCGCTTTCTTGTTCTGTTGCAACCGTTTGTTGCTTAGTTGGCATTATGCTGACTTCCGCAACTATTTTTTGTTACTCTTTCTCCCAGCCTCTGATGAAGTTTGCGCAACTCGTGCTTAGTCAAAACTTGCATAGATCCTTACCAAAAACAAAGGGCCCAACATATGCTACCTTAATTACGGGCTTAATTCACCTCCGGTCTTTTTGTACTTTCCATTACTCTGCCTTGGCCTCTACAGTTGGCTCAATTAATGCAGTGTCCCATTGATCCTTTCTGGCATTCAATTCCGCATAACTTTGTCATTTCAAACTGCTTTTATCATCTTTCCATTTCCCGCTCGTTTCCCTTGTTACCTAGTCGTTTTCCTTCTCCTCGTCGAGTTTGTGTTCCTAAGTATGTGTTCCTTTTCTATCTCTGGTGCACTTATGCCTCTGGTGCCTCTTTTGGTTCTTTTTGATATACTATTTTTTTTTTCTTTACTACGTGGTGGGTGGTTGACTTTTGTTATATAGCTTTAGTCGACTCCCATTGATCATCCCTCTGAGTGTTGCACCTGATAAGTCTCTCAACTGTACAAATCCTCCATCTGTGACAGATTTTACTTCATACGGTCCTAGCCAGTGTAGTCTTAGCTTTCCTGGGTGCTCAAACGATTTGTTTTCATACATCAATACTAGAACTCCTTCCTTGAAGGTTTTCTTCTTGATGTGTCTGTCATGCTAAGCTTTGTCCCATGCTTTCTGAACTTGTTGGTGGAACCCTGCTAAGATCTTATCTTCCTCCATGGTCATTCATTGATTTAGTCTCTCTTGTACTGTGCCTCATTCTGTAATATGTGTGATTGTTGCTAAACGCAAGCTTGATACTAAAAATTATAATGGCACCACTGCTTCTTGGCCATAGACCTGTTTAAATGGTGTGTGGTCTATCGACTTTTTACACGTAGTCCCGTAGGCCCATAATACTGATGGTACTTTGAGGTCCCAGTCGTCCCTGTTGACATTATAGATCTTTGTCAGCGCATTCTCAAGGATTGTTAAATGATTCCACTGTGTCATTTGTCTGTGGGTGATATGGTGTGCTCTTCTGATGATGGACTTCCAACTCTTCAGTCATAGTGTTGATGGTGTTGTTTATGAAGTGCGTGCCTTGGTCGCTCATCAAAACTCTTGGGCACCCAAATTGAGTGATTACTTGTTCAAATAGGAATTATGTTGTTGTTTCTACACTGTAATCCTTCGTTGGTGCAGCTTCCGCCCATCTTGTTAGGTACTCTGTCACAGTGATAATGTACCTAGCTCTTGTTCCTTTTGCTGGTGGGTTGATTGGTCCCACAAAGTCTATTTCCCACTTATCGAATGTTTGCAATGTTACTTGTGGTTGTAATGACATCTCATCCCTTCTATTGGGCTTACCTACCCTTTGAAAAATGTCACATCTCTGGCAGTACTCTTTCGAGTCTCGGTGAATGGTTGGCCACCATAGTCTTGCATGCAATACCTTATACACGGTAGCTTTGCCTGCATAATTCCCTCTCGCTGTTCCTTCATGGGCTTCTACTAAAACGCATGGTCTTTCTTGTTCTAACACGTATCTTCGTAAGATGTTATCTGCACCCATTTTGTATAAGTGTCCTGCGATCAGTTGATATTCTGCAGCTCGGACTACCAGGTTTTTCTTCTATGCAGTGTTATATTATTGTGGCACAGTACGTATGCTCAAGTACTGAATGGTATCTGCAAAGTATTCATCAGCGATATGGACTGAGAATAACTGTGCATCTGGAAATTTGTCCTCTGAGTTTGTAGGTTCTTCTCCATTTGTGACCCTTGATAGGTGGTCAGGTCATGCGTTCAGTTTTCCTAGCTTAATTATTACTTCAAAGTCAAATTCTTGAAATAGTAGTAACCATTTATAGATTCTCCTCCCCAACACTGGCTTGTTGACTAGGTATTTAAGGGTTGAGTGATCTATGAACATCCTAAAGTGTTTCCCCAATAAGTAATGTTTGAACTTCTGCAGTGCGTAGACCATAGCTAGGCCTTCCCTTTCTGTAGTGTTATAGTTCTGTTCGGATTCTGATAACTTTATGTTCACAAATGCTATCGGGTGATCCAAGTCTCTCGCTCTTGGCTGCACCAAGATAGCTCCAAGTGCTATGGCTGATGCATCTACATGCACGTGGAATGTCTTCTCTCAGTATGTAAATACTAATATTGGCATGGTGACCATCTTTTCCTTAAGGGTATCCAGACCGTGTTGACACTTGTCGTTCCACTAAAACTTTGTATCCCTTTTTAACAACTTTTCCATTGGTGCAGTAATCTACGCGTACCCTTTGATAAATTTCTTGTAGTATCATGTGTGTCCCAACATCGCTCTTAGTTGATGGATTGTTTTTGGTGGTGGTAAGTTAACAATTACTACAATCTTTGCATGATCTACTAATAAACCTTGTTTGCATACCAGATGGCCCAATAGTATCCCAAACGGTGTTCCAAATATGCATTTATTTATGTTCAGTGATATCTAGCACTGCCTGCATCTTTCTAACATCAGTCATAAGACTTCTACATGGTCTTAGAACAAACTATAGATTGTCCAATCATCCAGGTATACCTCGAGAAACTTGTGGATGAATTCTTTAAACACGACGATGACTACCCTGGAAAATATTGTTGGTGCATTCTTCAGTCCAAATGGCATCACTGTGTACTGGTAGGATCCCCATTTCGTAGTAAATGTGGTCTTGTATCTGTCTTCCTGTGCTATCTTGATATAGTGGTAGCATGAGAATCGATCAGTAAATGAGTAAGCTTCATGTCCTCCTATGTTCTCTAACACTTCATCCATGAAAGGTGTAGGGAATGGGTCATGTAGGCATGCATCGTTCAACTTCCTCAAGTCGACGCATATCCTTATCCGTCCTTGTTTTTTGTCCTGCACTACCATTGGGCTTATCCATTCTGATTCTTCGATTGGTTTTATGATTTCGACTTTGAGCATCCTGTCGATCTCAGCTTTGACTTTTTGCTTATATATTGGGTTCAATCTGTATGGTCATTGTTTGATCGGTCTCACTTTAGGTCTGAGTGGTATCTTCATCTCCCCTATCTCTCCTTCTACACCCTTCATCTTTGTAAATGTTGTGGGAAATAGGTCGTTGTATTCGTGCAATAACCCTATAATTCTTTCCACTGTTTGCTCATCCCAGTAATCTCCAATGCTAGCCATTTTGGGGTTCTCAACTATCCCAATGTTAAATTTGTTTACCTTGATCGACACGGCAACAACTTTTGATTCTATCGGTGGACCCTCCACATCTGTTTTGCCTTCTGCATCTTTAATCGGAATATTGTGTGGATGGCCTTCATCTGGTGCTTCCTCTTGCACATGGTAACATGACAACAGTTCCTTGATTGTCTGTTTGTTTCGTTGTTGTTCCTATGTTATGTGCTCGACTTTCAGTTCCTTGATGAATATCACATCTCTTGTCTGTTTCAGAGCTGCATCTATGTTTGGATTCTCATGTTCAAATGAGAAAGTGACTGTAAATTTCTATTGCAATGTCCTCCAGGTCGCAGCTCCTCTGCGTAGTTCCTGGTCTGTGTACCAGTTCATTGGTATGCCCTATAGAGTGTGTATGAATTGATGAGGCCATTCCTCTGGGGGTGTCAAGTTCCACATCGTTTTTCACTTCTCCAAGTGTTCTGTTGGTTCCCCCTGTCCATCGTACCTTTGTTGCTTGTTGTCTTCCTGTTTTGCGTCGAACCTTATGCGCAGTAGCCGCTTACATTGGTACCAATCTATGATTGTCTCTTTGTGTGTGCCCCACCATATTGCAAGTGTGGCCTTGAGTGTTATATCAAGTGTTAACAGTCTCTAATTCTCCAAGACTTCGTCTTCATACTGTTCCAAGAAGGTTTCCAATTTGTTTACTTCGTGGAAACTAGGTGGTTCCCTTATCTCTGTGTGACCCATCTTGTTGTGTGGTATATTCATGCACATCTTCTCGTGCAAACTTCGTGTATCCTTTATTGTCAGTTTTCTAGACCGATGTCTGATTTTTTTGCACATGAAGTAATGCTCCACCAACTGAGTATCCCATCTACAGTTGGTTTTACATAATCTTCATTGCGCGGAGGTGTTCTGTACAACTGGATAATTTCCTCTAGGTATAAGCAAGCAGGTTCTACAAACCTTTCCCCTTCTGATGGGTCTAATGGCACGATGATCATGTATTCTTTTGACTCAAATGTCATTTTTCATGTCTTTAGAATGGTTATGGCATGGTTTTCAAACGCCCAATCCAGAACAAGCAACGCTGGGTAAGGTGTTGTGTCATCCACTATTTCAATGACTTCAAAATCTGTTTTAGTGCGCACTCCATCCAGGTCTATTGTCACTCCTTTTAGTCTATCGATTGGTAGAACTCTATGTTGGTTTGCTAGTTTTAATTGGATAGGTGAGTATCCTAGTGTGGGATCTCCCATGCATTGTCATGTCTTCTTTGGTAAGACGTTTACTTTAGATCCTAGATCCAATATGATATCTCCCATGTTGAAATCTCTGATATTGGCATTCATAATGAACTCCCTACTCATTCTTCTCCTTGTATGGAGGTGATTAACTATCTTCTGTTCAAGGTTTCCTTTCGTCTCGATGCTACATTTTTCTAATATGTTTTGCAATATTTTCATAGATGATGGATCATTTAATACTTTTACACATGATTTCAAAACGCCTTTTATTGTACTTACTTGTCCCATGGGTTGCATTTCATTGGTATTATCCAATAATGGAGGCATCTCGTACTCTGGTGCTTCCTTGTTTTGTTGCGCAGTTGAAGTCGACGCCATGTCTTCTTTATTAAATTCTTGTCTTTCTTGCTTAAATACCTCCTTCTCCTTCTGTGTGTCAAACTGCTTCCTTGGTTCGGTGGTCTTCTTCACCCACTGGTTTTGTGCTGGATCTTGTCGGACTGCATCGTTTCCTATTTTTTCTCCTCCACGGGTAACTATGTTGATGTTTCATTCTTCATCCCTTGCTTCGACTGAAATCCACTGAACATTCTAGTTGTTTTAGTTCCTCTTTTCTTGGATATTTACTAATAGTGTTGGACATTCTTTTGTGTCGTGATTTGATGCGCGACAATACATACAAGTTGTTGGTGGAAGAGGACATTCTCTTGCATAATGTCATGGTTGTTGGAAATTGTGACATACCACTGGTCCTCTACCTCGTCCAAAACCTCCTCTTGCTCATCCTCCACCTTTGTACCCTGCTTGATCTCCTCTCGGCGTGTTATACTGAGGTGCTTGATTATACTACGCGGTATTGTACGGAGGTTGTATTGTGTTGTACTGTTGTTGTGCAGTGTTGTATGGAGCTGGAACTTGTTGTACTGTTGTTGTGCAGTGTTGTATGGAGCTAGAACTTGATTAAAATGTGGTGCAGCTTGCCCGATCATCATTTCTGTCTGCACTCTATATGCATCTAATGTCCTCTCTCTCATCAGCTCCATGGTTCTACAATCTTTGTCATCATGGCCCACTGACTTGCAAAAGTTGCAATATGAACGCTTTGGGACTGTCTAGTATTTCTGCATCATTGGGTAGTGATATGGATCATGGCCCGGTTTCTTACAGGCTTCGCACCATATTCCTCCTGTTGGTAATGGATCCACCTTTGTACCCTGCTTGATCTCCTCTCGGCGTGTTATACTGAGGTGCTTGATTATACTACGCGGTATTGTACGGAGGTTGTATTGTGTTGTACTGTTGTTGTGCAGTGTTGTATGGAGCTGGAACTTGTTGTACTGTTGTTGTGCAGTGTTGTATGGAGCTAGAACTTGATTAAAATGTGGTGCAGCTTGCCCGATCATCATTTCTGTCTGCACTCTATATGCATCTAATGTCCTCTCTCTCATCAGCTCCATGGTTCTACAATCTTTGTCATCATGGCCCACTGACTTGCAAAAGTTGCAATATGAACGCTTTGGGACTGTCTAGTATTTCTGCATCATTGGGTAGTGATATGGATCATGGCCCGGTTTCTTACAGGCTTCGCACCATATTCCTCCTGTTGGTAATGGATTTGGAATTCGTGTTGCCATATATTGTGCGAATGTTGGACATTCGTTCTTGTGGTGTCCTTCCATCCTGCATGTAGTACACCAAACAGATTCTCGTTTATCCTTGCTCTTATTCCTGTTTAGTTGAAACATTAATTTCTTCATATCCTCCTTCAATTATTCGATAGTTGGGTCTATCTGCTGATACTGGTTTTCTTCTAGTTGCAGGGCTACCTGCAGAGCCTCTGCCTGCGTTTGAAAATTTTGTTGTCGCAACGGATATTTTAAGTGTGGTAACAATGAATTGACGAACAAGTGCCTATGCTGCATATCAGTCATGAGATATTTCAACTTTCCCTTTAGTTGCTTGAATCTCTCGTCAATTTCCCATACGAATTATCCCGGTTTCTGTCTAATTTAGATCATTTCATTCATGTAATGATCCTCTGAACTTGGCTTCTGGAACTCATTAATTAGTAACTTCTTAATGTTTGTCAGTGTACTTGTCATCCTAAGTGCACTGTTTACATCTAGACTCATGTATCAGTCTAATGCGCAGTCTCTTGGCGTAATAGCTAACTGTGCAAGTTTAGTATCTCCATCAGTGATCTGTTTTGCTTCCCAAATATTTGCACAAATGAACAAGTTTTTCTCAGGGTCTTCTGTTGCTTCTCCTCAAAATTTTGGTAACCTGATGGTGGGATCATGTCCTGCCATTATGAATGTTGAACTACTACCTCTGCGTGGTGTAGATACTTAACTAGTGTTTCCTGAACTAGCCCCTCTAGTTGTTATTCATTGTGTAGATGTACTACATATTGTCTGACTGCTTCTGAACTTAGGTTGTCTAAATGGTGGTGTTCTCTTTGGTTTATTAGTCGCACATGGGTTTATGGGTTCCACAATGACATTAATATGGATAGGATTGTTTCCTTCTCTTCATGTTCTTGGCCCTCTCGTCTTCCTATCATTTGTTGTGCGCAGGATTTCCTCAATCTACTCCACAGCCCGAAGATCCTCTACCTCTTCCCATGGATGATTTTAAGCATGGAAATTTATTTTAAAATGTAGAAACCTTGGCGAATCTTACTAGTCCTTCATATGTCAACTATAAATATTTGACGATATTTTTGTAAAAATATTTAAATTTCTAAGGATTTTATATAATTTGTATAAAATTTTGGCTATTTTTAAGGTAAATTAATTTTATCCTATATAATTTGGGCGAATCATTTTTAGAATAGAGAAACTTTTTTGGGGAAAAACCATGGAAAATTAGCCCATGAGCGAAATTTAGCCCCTAAAATAATCCTTGCCTCTTCCTCATCACTTGCCAAGCCTTCCCTCATGGCTACGGCTCTCTTCTTGGTATTCACCTTGTGTTGGTAGGGTACTCCACTACGCATCTTTCCAACTGTCGCCATAATCTGCTTGATCTGGTCATCATCTATCATGATTGGGTCCAATGGTTCCTCCACTTTTCCCTTATCCTTTCCTCCTTCCATTTATCCTCTTTATGTCAGTGCTTCCCCCCTTCCCCCATGCACACATGGAAGTTTAGTTGTTTGACTCCATTGTCATTACACCCTTATTATATAGCAGTATATTAATAGAAGTATACAACGATCGAATGTACCTTCCTCGAGGTCCGTGTAGAAACTCTCACTCCATTGCGTTGTATGACTTCGTTGTGTCTACTGCAAACTCTGTTATAAAACCTACCACAATATTGTCAAGCCAAAAATCTACTGCGCGGGTGAATTTGTTGTTCACCTATTGTAACTACTCGATTTGTACTGGGGTCAAATCTAACTATCATATCCGGTTCATTGGGTGGTAATCCTTCAACCATAATATCCAATCCTGCAATAAGTGTGGGAAATCACAGAAAAATACTTCATGCAAATCAATAAACGCGTATTTCTCAAGATATTTGTGGGGTGTTATTCTAGTGTTTCTGTTATCTTTCTGTGTAAACTCTATCTCTTTGGTTCTTAGCCAAGTTTCGATCTCTGCTTTTGTGGGATTCCATGGTATCAACATCCCCTTCTAATGGCTCATTTCTTTCTTCTTTTCTTCACTCTTCTCTTGCTCAACTATCTCATCTACTCAATCCTCTCATGTTCCTACCAACGGCAACAAAACCATTTTTTGGTTACTCTTCTCCTATTCTGTCTGAGTTTATTGACACAGGGTTCATGTCTGTTCAGGTTTCCAACAAAGCCTCTAAAACTATCGACCCTCCTGGTAAACTAGAAGGCAACGCAGCGCACCGAGTGCACTGCGCAGTCTCACCCGAGATAGCTTTAATGGGTGGCTGCAATACTCATGTGTTTATAGCCTAGGATTGAGTGTGAGATATGAGAACTGTATATTAGAACATTATTGTAACTTGTAAATGCAATATACTGTCAATTGTGAATAAGCAGGAAATATAGCAACTCGTTCATTCAGTATAGCAATATTTACTTAAAAACAATAAGATATGCATGCATTCATCACATAACAAATGAAAATCAGTAAGATATGCATGCATTCATCATATCTTAAAACTCTTCCTAATGATGGACCACATTTGTTTGGTCCGAAACATCGAATAATAAAAAACTGATGTGATGAATCCGAAAGAACCACCTTATCATCAACATAGATGTTACCATGGTTCACCCCCTCCTAGGATACGTCCACAAAGATTTGGCTCTCAGCTCTTTTATTATCACCGTTCTATCACTACAGTGTTGCGCGCTTACAACTCTTCCTTGTTGGGTAATATATATATGAGGTGGACTAGATCGCACCAGGCTCCTCAGCCTGCGATCTAACCCTCAAGATCTACCCTCCTTCTTCCTTTCTAGATCAAAAAATTACCAAAATAGATCATACAACAAAATATTACATATCGGTTCGTTATAACAGCTCTCTCTACAATAATGACTTATCTCTAGAAAATTTGAACCCCTTACGATACCTAAGTATCTATATTTATACGTTTCAGGATCTTCAGCCTTTACAATACCTTACCAAAACCCTAACCCTATCGTCATTAGGTCTTCTATGCATGTGTGTGTGTTGTTCTTCCTTACAGCTGTCGCTTTCCTCGTGCATGTTTTCTTTCCCAAAATCATCTTTCTTTCCACTTTGGCCTGCCTCCAACAGGCCCCCAATAGTGACATGTGAAATCTTCTCTGGATATCTTATAAAGATTTGAAATTAATTATCTGATCTCTTTATTCTATAAGAGCTTGACCCACGTCACTTGATCAACAATAGCTCCACCAGTTGACTCAAATTGTTTAAAAATATTGCCAAAATCATCTAGCAGGTCATGCTCAACACTCTTCAATTTCTCTGTTGTCAAAATATTATGAATGAGAGGAATTCCAACTGAAGGCATTTGTTTATCAGTGTTGTTGGTTACTCTTCTCCTATTTGGTCTGAGTTTATTGACCCAGGGTTCATGTCTATTCAGGTTTCCAACAAAGCCTCTAAAACTATCGACCCTCCTGGTAAACCAAAAGGCAACATAGCACATCGAGTGCACTATGCAGTCTCACCCAAGATATCTTTAATGGGTGGTTGTAATACTCATGTGTTTACAACCTAGGATTGAGTGTGAGATATGAGAACTGTATATTAGACCATCATTGTAACTTGTAAATGCAATATACTGTCATTTGCGAATAAGCAGGAAAAATAGCAACTCATTCATTCAGTATAGCAATATTTACTTAAAAACAATAAGATATGCATGCATTCATCACATAACACAGTTGTTATCGTGGTTCACCCCCTCCTGGGCTACGTCCACAAAGATTTGTCTCTCAACTCTTTTATTATCATCGTTTTGTCACTACAACGTTGCGTGCTTACAACCCTTCCACGTTGGGTAAGATCTATATGAGGCGGACTAGATCGCACCAGGCTCCTCAGCCTATGATCTAAACCTCAATATCTACCCTCCTTCATCCTCTCTAGATCAACATCTTACCAAAATAGATCATACAAAAAAATATTACATATCGGTTCACTATAATAGATCTCTCTACAATAACGACTTATCTCTAGAAACTCTGAACCCCTTATGATACCTAAGTATCTATATTTATATGTTTCTGGCTCTTCAACCTGTATAATACCTTACCAAAACCCTAACCCTACTGTCATTAGGTCTTTCATGCATGCGTGCATGTTGTTCTTCCTTCCAGTTGTCGCTTTCCTCGTGCATGCTTTCTTTCCCAAAATCGTCTTTCTTTCCGCTTTGGTCTGCCTCCAACAAGTGCCCACTTTGGTAACTAGCAATGCTACAAAACCAATGTTTCTACGTAAGCACTACCATTTCTTAGGAATCAGAGACTCAACCCAGTTCTGAACAATGGTGGAACTTCTATTGACAACTTCAAAGGTTACTTCTGTGTTTCCTTTACTCCCTTTAATACTCATTTTGACCTGGTCACCCGAAAATGAAAATGGCGCTACAGATGTTTCTTCGTTGAATTGCATTAGCATGGCCTTAAGGGTATTATTTGGATGTGAACATATCAAAATTAGTTCTCTTCCATATCTAAAAGACCCACTTTGATTCGAGAGCCCTTCAATATTATAAATATAATGATCAACATCATAATCACAAGTAAATTCTACCTCCAATCTGAGAAAGATGAGCTTCTTATCAAAATCTTTGTCTTCTAAGATCTTAATCAAATATTGGTGCAGTCAATAAAACCTATCAACAAAAATAGAGGCACACAATTCTTCATGATGTTGTGAGGACGAAGTCCCAGACGAGGCCTCATCAAAAAATAGCGCTCCATTAATGTATTCTGGTAGAATTTTCAAAAAGTAGGCAACGATACTTTCTTGAATTGCTTCCATGGAGGACTTGACAGAAGCACCTACTTGGACTCCCTCCATGTAAATGTCAAGATCTTTCATGAAATTGCAGTATTCATCATACCCTGGAAATTTACTGAATTATAGTAGTGAGACAAAATGCTTATTTCCCATTCTGCAGAAGTTCAAATCGCCATCCTTCAACCAGCTGTCGATTTGACTTGAAAGTTGATGATTTTATTTCAATGTTTTTGCCTCTATCTTTGTAGAAAATACTAGAGGCATGTATTCTGCAGTCAAGGAAGCACAACGATTATACACATCACACAATACAACATTACCTAGTGCTTGGGCCACGTTCATAGGAGTTGCCAATTTCTTGAATTGCCTAGCAATGGCAACATTAAATCCATCAGAAAACTTGACATCTTTCTGAGCATTTTTCACATGGCTTTTTTAAAGCTTCTTCGTGCATCTCCCTTTAGAAAAATGAGTTATGGATGAATAATCCCTCATGACCCTGCAGGATAGTAACAATCAAATGTGAGAATCTCTCGCAATCTCTTTTCCATATCCTGATCCTTCTATCAACGGAGCCACTGCAGAGAAATTCACCAATGGTGCATAGGCACAACACGGTGTCGAGATTGTCACCCCTCATCTCTACAGGGACGTCAAACCTGGGATCACTGAGCTCTCTCTGTGATCCAAAATGGATCCAGGAACCAAAATGGGTCTAGGAAGGCCTAAAAATCAAAGTTCTCGAAATCAAACAAAACTAGCGTCATTGCGTCTATCTCATCATGTTGATTCTAACCATATAATGTTTTCCTCAAATGGACACCATATGCGAAAGTTATAGCGTTCTGGCCGAAATCCCAAACAGGAAAAAAGTCAACTGGGTCAAAGTCAACGCTGACGTCAGAAGGTATGACAGGTGGTGTCAGCATGACATCATCATGCTGATGTGGCATCACCAGGAGGTGACATGTGTCACTCGAATTCGACACTTTCAGGCTGAGTTGGCACTGTACTGATTTGACATGTGTCACTGTATGGATGACACATGGCAATCTATATAGTGACATGGCCCAATGATAGGTTGACACATGGTTGTACAGACGACAGTTGGGCATACAACAGGCTGATGTGGCAGTGACACGTGGAAGGTGACTGGAATGTATGCTGGATCACGTGGCAGTATAGATCGACATGTGGCAGTACGACACGCTGACGTGACAGTGACATGTGGCAGGTGATAGGGTTGTACGGTGGTGACATGGCAGGTTGATTGGATGTTGACTGTATCGTTGACTGGGAAATACAAGCCAATAGCAGGGTGACACGTGGCCCAATAGCAGGGTGACACATGGCCCAATAGCAGGGCACCACATGGCACCTTGAATTTGTCCAATATTGACTAAGGAAAAATTGTGTTGCGCTTCGCAGGGGTCGAACACTTGACCTCCCGGGTGACCAACGAACTAAGCACGGTGCGCTAACCACTCAGGCAGTTTGATTCTTGTAAATGTAAATGGAATCATATTGTTTTTAATTGAATTTGGCATGGTTTTGGGGATAATCCCTGGTCAGCGAGGGATAGCCCCATCCAAGCAGGGGCTAGAGAATCTGGGGGCTTCATTGTTATAGGAGTGTGGAGGCTCAGGACTAGGGCACATGGCCCTTCATATGACCCAACGACCAAGAGTTTTGGGTTGGATCAGAAGGTTAGGGGGGCAGCGCATAGTGCTTGGCCACATGGCAGTGCCATATGACCAGGGATCGGATCACAAGGGGGATGCGCTCAGAATGCACCTAATCTTGGGTTTTCATCCTTATAATAAGATTTTAATTAATTTTTAAGGTTGTGTTGGGGAGATTTTGTCCATTATTGGAGGATCTTGAGCTCTTTTTGAGGCCAGATCTTGGGGGGAAATTGGGAGGCTGTTGCCAACTTCAAAACTATATAAACTAGAGGTTATTGGCAACCTTAGACAGGTTCAAAGAAGGATAAATGTTGAGGAATTTGACAGTCAAAGCCATTTTTATGAAGGGAAGCTATTGAGGAGCAACTTTGAGGGCCATTTTCGAGAGCTTCGTTCATCCGTTTTCAGTGCTGTCAGTTGTGTTGGGTTCTTGAGGTCTAGAAGAACACAACAAGACCATTTTTCAATCCATTTGACACTTTACTGATGTACTTTTGAATCTTTGAAGATAAATAAGAAAGCCTCACCCACTAAGACAAAGGCCTGAAGATGTAGGCGATATTGCCGAACTCCGTTAACAACTTTGATATTATGGTTTGTTGATTCTTTGTGCTTATTTCCAGATTTGTATATATTATTATGGTTGTCATGTTACATCATTAATTGTTCCTCTTTCTTCAAATTCCTAAATGGTTAATGAACTTGTGTTTTAAAACTCGACCATAGTCTTTAAAAGATCTTTTCAGATCAAGTGGTATCAGAGCAGGTTGATGGTTGGTTTTTCAGTTTGCATGATTACCAGGGAAAAGCAAAATCATGGTGAAGGCGAGCTTGTTGTAGAGAATCTTGAGATTGGATCAAGAAAGAGGATTTCTCAAAGTGAGAAGATGGCATCGGAAGAGGGACTTTCTCATACCGAGATAGATATTCAAAATACTTTATTCGCCATGTCAGAGATGGTAAAGTTTTTATATGACGATTACTTGGAGCGGAAAAGACCAATTCTAGGTGAATCTTCAAAGGCCAAAAGTGAAGAAGGAGAGGATCCTCCTAAACCTCCTCCTTCACCTCCTTCTTCTCCATCAACTTCTTCTTCTTCAAGTACAAGTTCCAAATCCACCGCAAGAAAACATTCCCATAAACATAAACATGATATGCCTTTACTTAAGCTTGATGTGAAGTTTGAATTCCCCATGTATGATGGTGAAGTCAATGTAGAGAGGCTTGATAACTTGGTCAGACAGATGGAAGTTTAATGCAGTGTGCAACAAATCAAAGAGGATGCAACTCAAATCAAATTGGCATCGCTTCGACTTGTAGGCACAACACTCATCTGGTGGCAAAGCAAGTTGCAAAATGGCACGCAACAAGTGGGTAATTTATTTCCATCATGGCAAGGTTTTATTTCTGCACTTAGAAAACAATTTTATCCTTTGGGTTATAAAGATAAGGCTTCAATTGAATGGCAAGGTATTAAACTAAGAAATGGACAAACAGTGCAAGAATACACAGATGAATTTCGTAAGATGACATTAATGTTAGACATTCCATTACATACCCAAGAAACTCTTATGAAGTATATAGGAGGTTTACCTGCACACATTCATAACATTGTATTTATGTTTGGACATATTAATCTTGATGAGGTTTATGTTCAAGCAACATACATTGAGGTAGGGAAAACAAGAATTGGTGTATCACGGGAATCGTCTTCGAGAAAAGAGGACAAAAGGAAGTGGAATGGAAAGAAATCAAATTCTGTGGAAAGAAAGGAAGAGAATCTCTCTTGCAAACATTGCAAGAAAGAAGGGCATGATGATGACCATTGTTGGAAATTGCATCCTGAGAAGAGACCAAAATGGTTCAAAGAGAGGAAAGGGAGGCAAACAACTGCAACAACAACACGACCAACAGACTTGGGATCATATTCGGGTGATGAATCTAAAATCACAGCGGTTGGTTTGACAGGTAAAATTGGTGATGGATATGATTCTAGAAGTAAAGTGTTTCACATAATGGTCATAATGAGGCATACTAAGGTCGACACATTGATAGATAGTGGATCTCAATCTAAGTTGATTTCAGAGGAAGTGGTTAAACAATTGGGATTAAACACTCAGATGCATCATAAACCTTACTCACTTAAATGGATAAGCAACAATCATAAAATGCACATAACAAAGTAATGTATTTTACAGTTTTCAATTTCATCTAAGTTTGTGGATGAGCTAACGTGTGATGTGGTGCCACTCAATGAATGCAGAATGGTCTTAGGCAGTCCTTATTTGTATGATGGAAAAACAATCTTCTACAGGGAATAGAATCAATATCACTTAATCAAAGAAGGAAATGAATATGTGGGACATGCTCATCACTTAAAAGCAAATCAATCTCTTCAAACAATGGAATAATTAAGGAAGGCAGCTCATGCAATAAACACACCTATAATTGTGCCAAATCAAGCAATTGATCTTGGGCATGAACATGAGATGATTGTAGAATGGAAGTTCAATCATACTTTGCTTCAAAATAAGATAATGTCGTGCAAGTACTACAAACATATTAGTTCATTTGCAGTCATATTTTTTATGTTGTCATCGTTAATGTTGTCAACATGGATGGTAGTGGCTTCAGTAAGATGTGACAGAGTAAAAGTGGCTAACAATATGTTGTCAATTGTCATGGTTTTTTTACAATTGATCTTGATGAGACAGGTGTACAGAACAAAGTTTAAACATAGAGAAAAAGTGAGGTGGCATATCCCGCAATTGATGACTGGTTAGTATCCTTTTGGAGGACCAAAAGGTCTTAGTGGAGAGGCGTGATCCAAAATGGATTTAGGAACCAAAATTGGTCCAAGAAGGCTTAAAAATAAAATTTCTTGGAATCGGACAAAACTAGTGCCATTGTGTCCTTCTCGTCGTGTTGATTCCATCCATATAATGTTTTCCTCAAACATACATTGTATGTGAAAGTTATCGCGTTTTGGTCGAAATCTCAAACAAGAAAAAAGTCAACTGGGTCAAAGTCAACATTGACATCAGCAGGTACGACATGTGATGTTAGCATGATGTCATGATGACATCATCATGCTGATGTGGAATCACTAGGAGGTGACACATGTCACTCAGATTCAGCAAGTTCAGGTTGAGTTGGCACTGTACAGATTTGACACATGGCACTGTATGGATGACACGTGGTAGTTTGTATAGTGACATGGCCCAATGATGAGATGACATGTGGCTATACAGATGAAATTTGGGTATACGATGAGCTAACATGGTAGTGACGTGTGGCAGGTGATTGGACTATATAGTGGATGATGTGGCAGTACGGTAGGCTGACATGGCAATGACACATGGCGGGTGACTGGGCTATATGGCGGTGACATGGAAGGCTGAATGGATGTTGATTGGGTAGTATGAGCTAATAGTAGGGTGACATGTGGCCCAATCACAGGGCACCACATGGCACCACGGATTTGTCCAATATTGGCTAAGGAAAAAAAAAAATTGTGCTCCGCGAGGGTCAAACCCTTGACCTCATGGGTGTCCAACGAACTAAGCACAATGTGCTAACCACTCAAGAAGTTTGGTTCTTGTAAATATAAATGGAATAATATTTTTTTTAATTTAAATTGGCGTGGTTTTTGGGATAAGCCACGGTCAACGGGGGCCATCCCTGTCCGACCAGGGGCTAGAGAATCTGGGGGCTTCATTGTTATAGGCGCGTGGAGGCTCAGGACTATGGCACATGGCCCTTCATATGACCCTGTGACTGAGATTTTTGGGCTGGATCGGAAGGTTAGGGGGCCAACGCATAGCGCTTGGCCACATGACAATGCCATATGACCAGGTAAGCCTATTTTGGGGAGATTTTGTCCATTATTGGAGGATCTGGAGCTCTTTTTTAGGCCAGATCTTGGGGGAAGTTGGGAGGTTGTTGCCAAATTCAAACTTATATAAACCAGAGGTTATTGGCAGCCTTAGACAAGTTCAGAGAAGGATAAATGCTTGGTAATTTGACAGTCAAAGCCATTTTTATGCAGGGAAGCTATTGAGGAGAGAAACTTTGCGGGCCATTTCCGGGAGCTTCGTTCATCCGTTTTTAGTGTCATCATTTGACTTGGGTTCTTGAGGTCTAGAAGAACACAACCAGACCAATTTGTAATCCATTTGACACTTTCCTGATGTAATTTTTAATCTTTGAAGAGAAATAAGAAAGCATCACCCAATGAGACAAAGGCCCGGAGATGTAGGCGATATTGTCGAATTTCGTTAAGAAGTTTGTTGTTATGGTTTGTTGATTCTTTGTCCTTATTTCCATATCTGTATATATTATTACGTGTTGGCACATGGGCATACCTAGGGTTCAACTCTTCAATAGTGCACCAACAAAACCCTAACTACCGGCCCTTTCGGCAACACCTAGGAGGCAAGCAAAGTCTCACCCAAGGTAGAGGTAGGAGGGGTTACAAGACTCAAATGTCTATAACCAAGCTGGGACACATATCTGTGATTACAACACTTCATAGAGTATTCTATTAGCACTTTCAAGATAATAATCATTAACTCATTATCTTCATTAACATCGCTGAACAAACCCTAAGGTAGATCGGCGCAGTAACAGTAAAGCTTAAGTACTTCAACCACTTAACACATAGAAATGGTTTAGATATAGCATTCATTCATAAAGCACAAGTAACCACTGAGAACTATCATATCTATTCATCATACATAATAAAAAAGCACTAAGCAGATAAATGACAAACACAGATAGCACAAAGCACATTAGAGACACAAGATATATGTGGTTCACCCTAGTGTGGGGCTACGTCCACCAACTGCTTTGTCTTCTTTATCATTACTCTTAATCTCTTACACTCATATGCTCCTATTCACTAAGCCATGAAGCTAAGCTTCCGAGGGGACAGTAGATCTGCGCACTGAGCGCCAGATCCTCCTTCCCAAAACTAGGTCACTACACAAATCGCACTTCTTTATCAATCACAAAGCCTTACATACACATTATGTTGCACCAAGCAACCCAAAACTACTTGCACTTAGCCTTGCAAGCCACTTAGACTTCGCTTCTACTACTACTCATCCTTACAATCTTATTCTTATTTATACTTTTACAGTAAGGCCTAAACATGGAAGAACCCATGGGCCGACATCCCATAACCCTTTACAAAAACCCTAGGAACCCCTTGTTGGGTCCACAAATCCCACAAAACAAGTGAGATCCATGATATCAGCTCTATCCGGGCGCTCCTTCCTCAATCACTACGTCGAATTCCAAAAAGTGGTCATTCCTGACCAAGATTTCCTCAAAACTTGGTCGAGGGCCAACAGGCCCCCAACCCTCACCTATGACTCGTCCCGAGTCACTCAAGTCTAGGAAATGTTGCTTCGAAGGCCTTGGGCTTCATTCGAGCGGCCTCGACTCGCTGCTTCGCCTTATGCTTTTGCTCAGCGAGCTCTTGAATCATCTGTGTTGTAATAGTCCCTTCCAAGAGTTGTTACACTGTTGCAACCACTTGGTCCAGTTGTGAGCCTTGTCCTTCAATTTCTTTGAACACCTTGCAGGCTTCATCCTACACAGGTTGCAAATTTTGCGCAACTTCCATTACCCTGCCCTGGATGGCAGTAATTTGTTGTTGTATCGTGCATTGTTCTTGTGATATATTCATTCTCTCAACTGCAGTGAGTAAATTCATCTGCGCCTATACTAACAGTGCATGTTTTTGCGCCTCCTATAGTTGTACTTCCAACTTCCTAATCTCTGGATCTTCTGTGAGGTGTTCATAGGTCTATGTGCTTCTGTCGCTTAGTTTTTTACATTCTAAGGTGAGGGCTCTAATCCTTATGATTGTGCTCTAAGCGGCTTCCTCCCTCTGATCATGCACATCCTGCGGAGTGCTTGGTACTACTTGGATCTCCAACTCTATTACCCTTACTTAAAGTTGTTGGATGGCCTCAGCGAGTTTCATCATTTGAGCCTTGACTACCTCATGTTCCTCCTATGCAAATCCCATCACAGAGTGAAGTTCTCTTCTCACCACTTCTTTGATCATAGTCTGCCCTGCAAGAAGGTGGTCATTTTCTCTCTATATCTTTGCTTTGTCTTCCTCTAGCATCTCCTGAAACTCATCTTTCTCATTTTCATAAGCGGTTATACAGTACTGCGTAACTCGTAGTTGCTCCAAGACTTCCTCTTTCTCTTTCTTCAGGGATTTTGTATCATTTTCCTTTTCTTCTTGAAGTTTCTAAAGTCGAGCCTCTATTGCGTCTGCTAATATTCTCAATTGGGCAGGCTCATCCCCCAATTCTATAGTCTCCAACGAAGAAGGCACAGTAGGTACTGCGCGGATCAATTGAATAGCTCATTATATCTCCTTCAACTCTTCCTTGACCCTTCCATACAGATCCTCTTGCTTCGCTCCATATCTCTGCAAGAGATCTTCAGACAGATCCTCCATCGCTCCACAAACTAGATCAATATCATCCTCTGTGAGTGTGGCCTCTAGTTGGAGATTACTAGTGCAGGTCTTCTTTCTTGCTGAGGGTTTCTATGGAGAAAACTTTCTCTTTCATGGTGTTTTTATTTCAGTAAGGGGATGTTTCGGTAATGTAGCTTTGCCTTATCCTTGATTTTCCCCTTCTTCCCCTTCTCCTTGTCCATTTGCTTGGTATTCTCCTCCTCCTCCTCCTGTGGGTGAGCCAGATCCACTTTCTTTCGAGGAGCTATCCTCCTCATCAATATGTACATTCTAAACTTCCTCCTTTTTCTTCTTCTTCTTCGCACTTAATTTTCCTGCATGCTCGAATCGGGTGACCAAGGGGCTTCCTATAATGTCAGCGTCGAAGATTTATATATGTAGCTCCATGTCTTCATCGGTCATCTTGTAATAATATTGTAGCTCCTACTTGATCTCATCTATGTGCGCAGTTATATATATCTATATATATATATATATATATATATCTATATATATATATATATATATATAATGTGGATCTGTGTGGAACTTGGTTATTGGTTTGTACTGGTGCAAGGTGTGCAGTGTCATGTGCGAGAATGACTCAATTTAAACCTTCAATTGTTGATAGTACACATGGAACACAAGATTCGACTGCCATTGATTCGACATGTCATTGGTGTACAACAAGATTGAGAACCTGGCGGCCAACGGCTCCGACAGTTTGATCTCCGGGAAGGTGGCTCCTTCTGGCATTTTCCAAGTGACAAATGCAATCAATACGATCAACCAGCTAAAGTGGAACTCGTATCCCTAATCTTGAGCTTTGCGACAATCTTTCTCGAGCTCATTAACGAGGTAACTCACACAATTCATCTGCATCCCCTCCACGCATTTTCCTACGAGGTCCACGATGAACCCGGTGACCTACATGGGGTGATTCTTTCTTACGAGCTTGCCAGTTATGAGTTGGAAAGGTAGGTGCACTGCTCCAACCTGGATAGAGCCTACCTTATAGCCTCGCTTTCCCTTATCGACTTCTCCATAAGCCTCCTTAATGCGTTGTTCTAGGGAGCGATCTGAGGTCTTCCCTAGGTAAAATTGTTGAGGGTCGAGTCCCTGCATGCTCAATCCTGTAATTCGGTGGATCAGCGTTGGATCCACAATAATCCGTCGATCGAGCCACAGGTATCCGCCATGGTAGAATTACAAGAGGAGTTTAACGCAAATGTTAACCTCCTGGTGTCAGCCAAAATGGGGAATCTTCATCACGTTTAGAATCGTGGACTGCGCTAGCTCCTTAATCCATGGATGTGAGACTAGGCGAGGCTTCTTCCCAGTGGTATTCATCAAATATCTATGAGGTGGGAGCGAGGCATAGTTCTTTCTGTCTCCAAGGTTGAAATCAATGTTCTTCAGTAGTGGGATCTGTCCCAACTGACTTTCCACTACGTGTATTCCCTTCATAATGTACGTGGTGATCAATGTGTACTCAAATTCCTGTGGGATGTTGTCACAGTTAAACGCACCAGCCAAGGGCAGGATATAATCTGGTAAGATCGGCAGGATCTGCTTCTCATTCTCCATATCTCCGTGATGCTTACTTCGCTACTCATTTGCAGGGTTAGTATGGCCAGAACATCATCCGGTTGAAGGGGAAGCCTGCAGTCCCCTGGTCGATGATGTCCGTACTCCTTCAGACATAGCTTTATCAGCCATAAAATTCTTAAGAACCTCCTCGACGGACTTCTCTAACATAGTGCGCTTGGCCGACATTTTCACTGTTAACAAATAGGTCGAGGTAGGCGAGCGAATAAGAGGGGTAGACAAACGAACAACGACATCTAAGAACACAGCTCGACACACAATCACTTTTCTTCTTGTCTCATATAATCACGGGTAGAAAAAAGTGGTCCTAGCGCAGCATCCGACGTGTTAAATAAGCGAGCATCGTAACGGATTCCTCCAACGAGCAGGAATGCTTTCATCAATGTGAATCTTTCTATTATGGCAGGGTCTCAACGTCCCAAACACGGTCTATTCACCCATAAATGTGTTTCCTATCCGTTCTGTAGCATCGTTCTAATGGTCGGGGCGCCTCCAATGGTCATATAGCTTCATCGGGGCAAAGTCCCATTCTACGTGGTTCTGTTTTTTCAGCAAGGTTCAAATCCTGCAAACCTGCCTACTGCGAAGTCTTCCATTTGTTCTCTATAACTTCATGTATCTTTTCCAACTTGGATTTCTTCTTACTAAGCTTCCTTGCCTTCTTTCCTGTGATCTGAGTCTCTCTAACTATTTCTAGAATTCTCTTTCCATTCCTATTCTTATCTTCTCCTGGCGTAGCAACTTCGCACTGCTGATGTTCTCTCGAGGGTTTCAAAGTTAATACCTCTTCTCTTATTAATTCTAGGGTGGGTATTCTTATTTCTTGCATGAATAGGTCCTTTAAACCTTCTTGCGTTCTTTCAACCTCAACAACTAATTCTCTTGTCCTTTGTTTCTTTGACTTATCTTCTTGTTCTTCTATTAGCCGGTCTATTTTTTTAGCTATGAAATCCATTAGTTCTTGTTTTTTTCTTTTCTGTAGCTTCTTCCTCTGCTTTCCTTTTGATCTGATCCTTCTCGATCCAAGTATTTCCTAACAAAAGTGGGAACGGGGCGTTGTTCTCAACAAACTTAATAACTTCAAATTCCTTTTCGGTCGATGTTTCGTGGATGATAACAAGTAAATTAGTAACTCTTCCACATAGGGTTATCATCTTTCCTTTAAACAAGCCTATCCTTCTCAACGAAGGTACCATAGTAGGCTTTCCCAAAATTTCCCAAGTGTCTTTTGTCATAATATTCGCTTGTGTTTCCTCATCCAAGACACATTCTATGTCGAAGTCTCCTATTCTTGCATTTATGCATTGTTTTTCCTTCAAGATCTTAGGTAAACTAACATCCTTGTGATCATTCATTGTTTCTTTCAATTGTACTAATGTAGTCTGAACTTTCTCTGATTCTTTCTCTTGATGATTCTCTAACATGGTCTTATTCTCTTGACTTCCTTCATAGTTTTCTTGTCTCATTTCATTTGTTCAACTTTAGCAATCATCTTTGGACAATCCTCAACTTCATGACCAACAATTTTACAACAAAGACAAACAGGGCCTGTACCAAGGCATTTCTTAGCAAGATGTTCCGATCTTCTGCAGTTATAACATAGTGTCAATCCTCTCTTTCTCTTGTAAGTTCCCCAACTTTTCCTGTACTGCGCACTAGGATCACAATGTTGGACCTGCAATCTACAAAAATTGTTTCTAGGTTCCTGCATCCACTTATTAGTCAAAAAATTCCTTTTATGCATAGAAATAACATATCTTTCTTTATTTCTATCAAATTTATTTAGATCAAATCTTTCTTCCAACTGGGCCCTAGATTTCAAACTAGGACATAAACTATTAAACATACCTAAATCCATGCTTTCAAAATGTTCTCTTATCTTACTCTTATCAAAGCACAAAGCTTTACCTCTTTCAAGATCTTACCTGTTTTCTTCAGATCAGGTTTCTTTCTTAGCACAGAGCTTCGCAAGTCAAGTAGAATACTGCGCACCACAACAATAGATATACGCATAGAGATTCTCTTTCCTTTACTTCAGTTCCCAGCAATCACATTTTTAGGTCCCGGCAACGAAACCATTTGTTGGCCCAGGGGCAGACCCAGGGTTCAACGCTTCAACAACACACCAACAAACCCCTAACTACTGACCCTTTTGGCAACACCTGCGAGGCAGGAAAAGTCTCACCTGAGGTAGAGACAGAGGGTGTTACAGGACTCAGATGTCTGTAACCAGGCTGGGACACAGATCTATGATTACAACACTTCGGAGAGTATTCTAATAACACTTTCAATATAATAATCATTAACTCATTAACTTCATTAACATCGCGAAACAAACCCTAAGGTAGATCGGCACAGTAACAGTAAAGCTTAAGTACTTCAACCACTTAACACATAGCAACGAGTTAGATCTAGCATCCATTCATAAAGCACAAGTAAGCACTGAGCACTATCAGATGTATTCATCGTACATAATAACAAAGCACTAAGCAAATAAATGACAAACACACATAGCACAAAGCACATCAGAGACACAAGATATATGTGGTTCACCCCAGTGTGGGACTATGTCCACCAACTGCTTCGTATTCTTTATTATTATTATGAATCTTATACATTCATCTGCTCCTGTGCACTAAGCCACAAAGCTAAGCTTCGCAGAGGACGGGAGATCTGGGCATTGAGCGCCATATCCTCCTTCCCAAAACTAGGTCACTGCACAAATCCCACTTCTCTATCAAGCACGAAGCCTTACATACACATTTTGTTGCACTAAACAACCCAAAACTACTTGCACTTAGCCTTGCAAGCCACTTAGACTTCACTTCTACTACTACTTATCCTTACAATCTTATTCTTATTTATACTTTTACAATAAGGCCTAAACATGGGAGAACCCATGGGCTGACATCCCATAACCCTTTACAAAAACCCTAGGAACCACTTGTTGGGTCCACAAAGCCCACAAAACAAGTGAGATCCACGATCTCAGCTCCGCATGGGCACTCCTTCCTTGATCACTGTGTCGAAGTCCAAAAAGTGGTCATTCTTGACCAAGATTTCCTCAAAACTTGGTTGAGGGCCAACATTATGGTTCTCATGTTACATCATTAATTATTCCTCTTTCTTCAAATTCCTAAATGGTTAATGAAATCATGTTTTAAAACTCAACCATAGTCTTTAAAAGATCTTTTTG
This sequence comes from Picea mariana, assembly GCA_032191745.1. Lineage (NCBI taxonomy): Eukaryota > Viridiplantae > Streptophyta > Pinopsida > Pinales > Pinaceae > Picea > Picea mariana. The sequence continues at coordinate 97,127 of JASDQU010506820.1, forward strand.
GATCACTCTGCCAGTCAACTTGCCCCCTCTTTCAGTGAAGTAGGAGTTTTGAGTCGGTGAAGGAGAACACGGGTCAAAAGAAGATTTGTTTATCACAATTAACAGATGAAAAAGTTCCAATTGGCTTCAGACAGACGATGAAGGGGCAAGAGAAACCTCCCCTTAAATAACACCTTCGGCATTATTATTTTCCCACGTAACATTTATGGGGTTAATTCGAGACAATTCTGAAATTTAATTGTTTTATACTAACATGGGTTCCATAAGTAGTGTTGGTATGAGGCGTACCAAAAACCATACATACACAAATTGAACATGAAGATTTTTTACCTCTATTATGCCTAACACAAAAGAACGTGTTAGGAAATAAATAACAAAGAATTTTTTGATTGAATATAAAGGAATGAAAGCACCTAGAGGTGATAGGCCTCCACTCTTAGGTCACAAAAGACACTAGGAATCTCCCTTTATTTTGTTTGTTTGTTTGTTATGGTTGAGATGACAACTTTAAGTAAGAAAAAATGGTTGAAAGTAGAAAGATGTTATTGATAAGATGAAAGCACGAGGATGAATTCATGAAGGCATTTTGTACTTTTTAGTAGGAGGGGTAAACGAAAATGGTGTGAGTAACCCTCAGTCAAGATCTTTTTCTAATCCTCAATAGAGGTTTTGTGATGAATGCAATAGACACTCAACTGAGAGTCTATCAAGGGTTGATTTAACCTTCGATCAAGGGTCTAACTCTTGATAGAATGTTAGAAAAAGACACCTTGATCGAGGGTTTGAAAATTTATTTAACTTCCATAAGTTGACAATAAGCTCATTTATTCCCCAAAAATGTTGAATAGCTCAAGCCACCAAATTTTTTTGTCCATCAAAATTCAATCCTTCCTATGTAAACATGTGGACCAACCATCCCTTTCCAAACCATCATTAAAATGCCATGTCATTACCATCTTGTCCACACAGGGAGGCATTTTCTTTTAATGTTTTGTAAATTTCTTTCATTTTATTTTTATTTATACATGTTCTATCAACTGACAAAGTAGACATTACACTATCAATTTTATTTCAACCATGTATCAACAAGTAGACATGCTATCAATTTTTTTTTCCAGACCTCTAGTATCTCACTGAGGATTGAAAATGATCCAACGACATTTCTTCTTGTCGATGCATAGTTGAAAATAAAATCACCAACGTAAACATAGTCATTTTTTGTAGTTTTTTTTTGTTTAGAGTAATCAACTAGCAATGTTTACACTACCATTTTTATTTTCAACCATGCATCACCAAGAATAAATGATACTTTAATTTTTTCAATCCTTTGGTACTGCACAAAGGATTGAAAATAATTTGACAACATTTATTGTTGTTGTTGCATAGTTTAAGATAAAACCAATAACATAAACATTGCTGGGTCTTTTTTTTCATTTTTTTAGGTTGAGAGTAATCAAGTTGCAATGCTTATACTATTGGTTTTATTCTCTACTCTGTAGTAGCAAGCAGAACTTGTTGATGCATTGTTGAAAATAACACCAAAAGTGTAAATGTTACCATTTTTTTTTAAATTGATTAAAGGATATTGGAAAAGACGGATGGGAATCAAAGAGATTTTGCGAAGAGGAATGGAGTGGTGTAAATATGCAAATGAACTACCTCGGGACATAAGTGAATGTTATGATAGGTGTTAGAGAAAGAGAATTGTACGAAAAATCCATAATACGGGTTTAGATCAAAAAACACAAGTTTAACAACCCTTACCATGGGTATTTTCTCAAAAGTACACCCTCTATTTTGCAAGTCATGACTTACAATTGTGATACTATCCAAGGAAAGTATGGCCGACTTGGCACCAAAAGTCCAAGAAGGTTTTAAAGACTAAGTTGACCCCTAGTTAAGAAACTCAAATAGATTTTGGCTGTTTAGGGTCCAAAATGAAGCTTACAAAGTAGCTATATGGGTCAAATCATGAGATATGAATCCCAAACTAGTCTCATAGAGTAAGCGAGTTCCCTAAATAGTTGCCCCAAAGTGTCTAAAAAAATCAAACGCATGGCATCCAAAAGAGAGAGAAGGAAGGTGGTAAGGGATCCTACCTATGCACTAAGCATCCATAAAAGGTTGCACATATATGTTAAGGTAAGGTGACTTCATAAATGTGATCTATCATAAAAGGATGGTAGAGAGATATCAATATCATTACTAGGTCATTCATGCATGTATACAAAGTAAGTCACACTGTGACATCCTTAATGGGTAAGCGTATGTGAGTGATAAAGTGTGAAAATTGTACACTACATTTTGGACTTTATCTAGGTGGTAATTTTTCACTCAAATCCACTAAATTTTTGTAATGTTCATTTCAACTCCACCAAAGACACTTAAAAGAGAATTATAAAATGAATAGTATACTAAGAATTTTGAAATTTTGGCTTAATAAAAATTAAGATGATTCCTCACCCTTAAGTTAGTTCGCAAGCTAGCAATGGCTTTGCCTATAACACTAACTTTTAACATATAAAAAGAAAATCTAAAATGTCCTTTTAAAAATATTAATTTTT
>JASDQU010506821.1:9136-19790 GCA_032191745.1 Picea mariana
CAACTTTACACCGACAATTCCTTAGGGTACGTCTCTTAGAACGAAACTTTGATTATATTACATATTTTCATGTTCCCGGGAGATTAAACCAAATTACAGATACTCTAGCTAATCAAATTTTAGATTGGCATCTTGCCCACATATGAAAGAATGTTGACATAAGCATGTAAATACATTTTTGCACACACAATCCTTAAGACACAAAAGATCAAAAAAACATATATAACATCATAAAACAACCAGTGTACATAGATGGATGCAAGCACCTAAAAAATGGGACTAATAAATGAGTCACGGGGCTTATGCCCTCAAAAAATATATACAAGTACTTGTGGCATGTAAAAATTCTAAATAGGTTCAGGGCCTATGGGCCCTGTTATAATAGTCCACAACATGGGCTAAATGCCTAGACAATCGGACCCACGTCTAAGGTGCCCCCATGACATGAGACTGCATGGATGGCGACAGGTCCTCTATCTCTGCCATCGGGACTGTACAAGTGAGTGTAGTGAAATTCCGCTCAACTCGTCTAAGGAATCTCTTAGTCTCCCCGACTGGGAGGTTCCCTGCTACTGTTTCTCCTCCGGCGGTGGCAGCTGCGTCTTCTGGCCGAGGATGATGCCTGTTCCATGCATAATCGACAGGTCACACGGGTCCCACATCTGCATGCAACAAACATTTACCCTTCAAATACACTGGCATACAAAAAAAATGATATATATCACAAAAATGACATAAAAATTACATAAGCAAACAAAAAAACTATAAAGGTGGAGACTTACCCATCTCCACTCGCTCCTCACTAGGAGGCACAGGTATCTCAGGATCTCTAGAAAAATCTATCCCTACATATGGGTAGTCCTCAATCACAGGGATCTATCGTGACAGCCACGCAAAGAATGAATCATCGAAGGACTCATTGGTCCTTCCACCACCCTATCGCAGCAGTAATACTGCCCATCTACACACTGCAGGAAATGAGGCCTAATGTCCTCGTGCTACTTCCCGAGGGCTAAATCTCGGAACTCTCTCGAAGAAAAATGAACACAAGATCGTCCCGAACCCAAAATTCCTTTGTGTCTGTTGTCGACAATCTGTCAATTGCCTCTTCATGCACTCCAGTAATGTAGTACTCCAGTCAAAAATCTATGCATTCAAGCACTGGATCGCACAGTTCATCTATGCGCAAGAATCCTGATGCAAGGTTGCAGAACCGGTAATCCGCCCAATCAGTAATAATATCACTTCCAGCGTTAGGTTAGTGATCTTACTGATAGGTACCTAGGATCCCGCATAACTAGTCCCAGCCTCACAGTGCTTAGCTATCAATTCAGAGATCTTACTCGGTCCCGCAGGAAACGTCCTAAAGTTGACTAGTTCCCCTCTCCTTGAGAGGTCAGTCAAAAAATAGATATCCTCGATGGTGGGCACTAGTGATTGCCCCTCTAGCATAAAAGCCTCTGCATGAGGATGCCAGTAGTCAATCAAGGCATTCAATAGCCTTGGTTGTGCATGCATAAATGGAAACAGAAAGAACTTTAGTAAACCGCATTGCATCAACATGGCCATGACATTCGGATCTTCCGCAACCAACTCACTGATTGCTTCATGCTCTCTTTCGCTCCACTGGACATACATCCTGCCAACACAACAAGGTTCAGGAGGGTCAGCACTTTCATTTTAATTCTTTTTTCTACAAAGGGGGGGTCCATGCAATCTGTAGAGGCAACAGTCATGTGTACACGGGGGCATCCTTTACTCTGCCCGAGTGTACACGCGGCCTGTCCAAAGACAACCCGCGTGTACCTAGGGCCGACTTTTTTAAGGTCGGCGCCCACCCAAAAAATGAACTTAAAAAAAAAATTGAAGAATTGAATAGCTAGATAAGGGAGTTTGTACTTACTTGGTCCAAGCGGAAGTTCGTTTCGTCCACTGTATCTCCCGAAATCACCGTTTTTAGCAAAAGGGGTCTTTTGGCTCCAGAGTCAATTTCCAAATCAGCAATGGTGATAATGAGCAGTCAGCTTCTATTTATAGACTTTTTGGCCTCTTTTTGTCACTTTTTTAGCCTCCCTTATCATTTTCTTTATACCAAAAACCATTTAGAGTGATTTCGGAGTTATATGGGAGGGATTTGATCGGGTATTGGGACACTTTTTTGACTTTTGAGAAAATTTTGACGGTCCATAAAAAAATTTCCAAGAATCAACTTGAGCGTATAGGTTAGGTTATTACCCCAAATTTTGTGTCTCGTTGTCTTTTTCCTTTTCTATAGGATCGATCCCATCAGGTTGTGACACAAAACCATCATATCTGCTTTAGAAGTGTCGCAACTTGGTGGTAGATCTTACCAGAACATGGATGCCCTAGGTAGGTCCTGGTTGCATTATGGTGTCCATGTCGTCTCTAAAACACTCTAGGCTTGGGACTCCTTATAGTATTTCTTGAATATGAGTTTGAGCCTTATTTGCATGATTCTTCTTCGCTCTTTGTCTCACCCTCAGGACTCCCAAAAAATAAACGGGTCTCCTTTTAAGCCCTTTTCAGACCCTCTAAAAATGAAAAGATTTTCGAGTGATCTTGTGGCCTTTCATGCTCGTTAAACTGAAATTTGAAGTCACATATGTCCGGCGGTAGTTTACCCCTTTTTCGGTTGGGACGGTCAACTGTACGAACAAAGGTATACTCTATCGAATTTTTGTTCTTTAGAAGAGTACTCTTAGGTATAATTTTATCCCTTTTTCGGGCCTGAGGGACTAAACTTATGAAAAAGAAACCCCCACAGAGTCCATAGTTAAGCTCTTTTTAGACTCCCTAAAATTGAAAAGATCGTCAAGTGACCTTATTCTTTCACACTTGTTAAATTGGTCCAGAAGAATATTCCTGACGGAGTCCATAGTTAATATTTTTTCAGACTCCTTAAAAGTGGAAAAATAGCCGAGTGATCTTGTCCTTGTCACACTCGTTAAAATGGTTTTGAATCGACATCTAATCGGTGCTAGTTTATCCCTTTTTCTAACCGACTAGACTATCTTCGAAAAAGGTACCCCAGCGGAGTCTCCTTTTATGCTTTTTTAGACTCTCTAAATATGAAAAACCACCGAGCTTACCTTCTCTAGGCTTGTTAAACTTACATCGAAGGACATTAACATTGCGTGTTCTATCAACCGCATTTGTATACCTTATCCACCAGCCTTGTGAAAGTTTTCTTCTGCGTTTTAACACCTTTGGCTGACGGAGGATTTTTCCTGAGTATCATTTTACTAGAACATCAGTCTTGTCCTTGTGCCTTGAGCTTGTATGTTTGCAATACTCATTCCTCCATTGTAACGTAATATTCCTTTATTATTTTTCCAAAAATTATCGAAAAGAACAAAAAAATCAAATATACCCCAAAAAGAGGATGGGAAAAGTATTTTCTTTATTGGAAGCATAATGAGTCACCCTTGGATAAAGCACATTTGTCTGTTTGTTCATTAGACTATGGGATGTAGTACAAACTTAGGAAGTTTTTCTTGCTATATAGAGTTGTGTCCTCCACCGTTTGGTTATTCTTCCAAACATATGGAGAGTTTGCGTTGCCTCCTGCTTCGTAGACTTATGATTAACATATATGTTGCCTAAGTCTCATCACTTGTCGTGCTATTGTCTAAGGGAAGTTTGTCACTAAGCCTGAGTCATCCCCTCTGCAATATGTCTCTTGTCCACATACCCAGCCATCCTGAACGTCCAATCAAGTCCTTGTTCGAGATCATTGAAGCCTTTAGTCTGATCATCAATATTATCAAGTCCATGACCGACGAGCCGTCGAAGACCTCTGGGTAGTGCAGTTGTACACTCATATTACACTCCTACCCAAGTTTTGGAATATTTTGAAGTTGTTGCTCGAGCTCTGAAGTCCAGCCATCAGGACGAATCAGCTTCTGGAAGATGGATACTCTATATCTTTATAATTTCGAGATGTAGCTCCGCTGTGTATTATTTGTGGCTACTCTTTATAGTTATTTGACATGGATGTACAGTGTATTTGATTGGTATCCATGGTTCTATTTTATGCTGAGCATGGGTATGCCCGCCTCAGTGAGACATTTGTTATTTTTCAGACGACACCTCCTAGTTCCTGATCCTTGGGCTCAATCGTTCGGCACATCAGTAAAGATTGGTAATGTATTTCAGCCATCATATGCTCTTCTGACCTCACACATTAGGGGGCATCTGTTATAACCCTAAATTGCACCACACATGCTTACCTAGCATCAGGCCAACTCATATCCCTTCTTTGCCAAAACTCAGTTGAACAACTCTTTGAAAATCCTCTTGTGTAAAGGCCCACGTGCCATAACCCATTACTGCATGCATGTACACGTTGGCTGACTCACAACAACCCACGTGTACCTACAAAAGCATGAAAAAAGAAAATTTGACGATGGAACAAAAAGTTATGGGTGAGTTAACTGAAACTCCCGGCCATGCATGGCCGAGGATTTGTCCAAAACCCTAGATCCTCCTAGCCTATAAAAGAAGGGGTAGGGGTACCATTTGGAAGAGGGAAAAATATAGCAAATAATATCAGCCCATTTACGTATTCCATTGTCCCAACCCTTTATCCTTTCCTCATGCCAAAGGAGATTTAACGCAAAGCAGTTGAAGGACAGAAGAAGAGGAGCCCGGGATCAGGTTCAAGGAGTGGTGGCCGGTCTCATCTTTTGTAAGTTGATTCACTTTAAGTAATAAAGAGAATTATTTTCCCATCCCAATTCATGAATTGTCTATGGTTTGATTAGTTTATGTTTGATTTCTAACCCTTGAGTATAGAAGTAGCATGCATGCATAGTTGTTGTTTGTCTTGAGTGCAGGTCATCTTTGGAAGGAGCATTGCGAACAAGTAGTCAAGCACAACAGAGGATTGACGTCGAACGCTGGTAATAAGGTAGGTGGTCCTTTTCCATGCATTTACTGAGAAAAAGGGATTTAAATCTTGGGATGTAGGTAAGAAGTAGTTTCTATTCGGTCAAATCTGCATGCAAAGTCTGAACTCTATTTTGCTAGTCCGTAGGGTGTTTTTCCCAACAACACTTGCCATCTTAACCAATCTTGTGCTAACATAGGCTCCATGGGGGATAGAATCCTCCCTGTGAGGCTCTAAGAACTCTTGTAGTTTTAGTTCCTTATCCTTTGGGCTTGTGGAGTCATTCTCTGATGCATCGTGTTGAAGACAACATAATGATAAGTTATATTACTCTACTTTCAAATAGAAATAAAACACACCTGCTCTTGATGGAGATTATTTATGTACAAAACCTAAGCTAACTGACTTTTACAATGGGCCAGGTGAAGGCAAACTTCCACCAAATCCATTCAAGCAAATTGCTGACATGAGTCTTTATAATGCCAATGATTGAAAGAAAACAAGAGGAATATGACAATGGTTTGAAAACATTTCCTATATATCCTCTAACTACTGCTGACACAATGAAGTTTACAGGTTCCAAAACATTTGAGAAACACAACTCCATATACACCCCTACAGGGTCATGAAAATGGTGACAAAACACATGGGACTGATAGCATATTTCTTTTTCCACTTCAAGTTGCTTACTGTAAACTTTGGGTACAAGTGGAAGAAGGATTGAYGTAGGTGGTTGTTGATCCATTGATGATTGTTGATTTACTTCTGGTTGTGTATAAACGATATCTTCATGTGCCTCAACTAAGGGCTGCTCCTGCTCAAATCTTTGGGTTTTGTATTCTGTGACAAGGCCAAYCTCTYCATAATACTCCATGTCTTCATAGTGATCAAATATAGTATAATMTTTCTWCTCAWCATCACTAGAATATTCATCAAGAATGGGCTGCCCTTCATACCTATGATCAACCTATAAAACAGTAACTTCATCAAGAATATAATTGTTAAAAATATCCATTTCAGGAACAACAGTAACTGTTGCTTCCAGTTGTTCATACACATGATTTTCATCTGAAACAAATTTATGAATGTTGTCCTCTCTGAATATAGGAGTATTATTTATACTTTCATTTGGACAATGAATAAAATCATTTTCATCTTTATATTCAACAGAGAAATCTAACAAATCTTGAGCACATTCTACATATCCCTCACAACAGTTATGACAAATACTTTCAGAGGGATAAAACCTTTTGCAGTGTTCATTGAATACACTGTGTAAATCCTTCAAGGATGAAATGATGGAAGGGGGTAACGAGAAATACCATTTACGTGGATCCCCATCCAATGAATACATGAACATTTTCATCGATATATCTTCATGATGGATGTCAAGTTGTTGCATTAAAGAATGAAATTCATGAACATGCTCAACAGGGTTGTCATCCTTACCTTGATAAAATCTAGGCAGCAAATCTTGCCATTCATCAATAAGAGGTACATGATTTGGATAATCATTTATGGCTTTGAAATTGAGTGGGGCAAACCTCCTGGCCAGGATAGCATTCATAGCCATTTAATTGATCTCATTACAGTGGATTCACCAACAGATTCTAAACAATGGAGCCACCATGGTGAATATGCAGTCTTTAAGGTATCGAGCTTCAGTCACCATCTAAAGCTGGAGCTGTGCAATGGCGTTCTTCCCAGTGAGCTTTTCAATCTGCTCAAATCCATCCCCAGTGTTGTGCCTCTTTTGTCACCTAAATGAGAAAAACAGAGATGCTTACAAGCCCAGTTGGGTTAGATAGGCAAGACAATAGTGAATGAAAGAGTTAGAAACATCAAGCATATGAATCTTAGGGATGATTTTAGGGGATAAATTTCACTCATGGGCTGATTTTCCATGGTTTTTCCAAAAATGGGATTCTCTATTTTAAAAATGATTCGCCCAAATTCTATAGGATAAAATGATTTTACCTTAAAAATCGCCAAAATTTTATAAAAACTATATAAAATACTTAGAAATTTGAATATTTTTACAAAAATATCGCCAAACATTTATAGTTGACATATGAACGATTAGTGAGATTCGCCAAGGCTTCTACATTTTAAAATAAATTTCCATCCTTAAAATCATCCCTGCATATGATATAAACAAAAGACTAAGCTAAGAACAATAAAAGAAATTAAACTAGAGTGCATAAGTACATTAGAACAAGAAATAAACAAGACTCATGCCACCAATGGAAATGATTGTATTAGTGGAAAGAAAACACCAAAGAGAAAGGGAGATTTTGGATCCCCTTTTCCTTCAAGGGAGTTCTCTTGAACCCCCAATATTGAGCTCTTATTACAACTAGCAAACTTGAAAGAAATGGGGAAAGAATCCCAAGCTCATTCACTCAAGAGGTGATGTGAATAGATCAACTAAAATAATGCTTGTATGCTCTTGACAAGGAAAGAGGATCCTCCGAGAGAATATAGGAAGAATAACAATAAAAATGAATTCCTTGAAAATGTAGTGCACCCATGGCCTCTTTTTATAGCATAGATTTGAGGCATTATTCAACCAGCCTTTAGTGTGAACAAGGGGCCATTTAGGGCACCCTTAGGTCTTTGACTAGCCACCCAGCTGGATTCAACCAAGATTTGGATGTCAAATTGACTTGGAAGCTGAACCAGAAGAGGGTGGGATGCTGACCAACATCATAAATGCATCGTTCTGAGGTGTGCATGACTTTTAGCATCCACAATCGCGCCTCAAGCGCATGTACGCTTTTCCAACATTTTTGACTAGCGCATGTGTGCGCGCTTCCTGCATATCCTTAGCACATGCTGATTTTATAATTGGTTGTATAGTTTTGGACCTTTTGGAAATGATTTTTTGGTCATTTTTGGTCAATGGGTGAACTAATAGCTGTTTGAAGATGTTGGATTCCTGTAACCATTTGCAGATGAAATTTCAGTGATAACATATGCCCCCTGATGGATGAGGTTAGGAGCATATGTATAGCCGAAATTCATCAATGTTGCTTCTACTGAGAGTACCATTGTAATAAAGAGCGATAAAGAGAGTATCAAGAGAGACCCGTTGGAGGGAGAGGGGAACCTGTAGGACCCATCCTTTCACAAGGTGAAAAAATAAACTGTGTACAAATGAGGCAGGCATGCCCCATGCTCGGGTTATGTAACTCAAAAATGTGTAATATAGTAATTGAAGATGTGTGTTGGTGTAGATGACTGCAGTGCCCTCAGGGGCATGTTGATAACATCAAAGGACAATTTTGATGGTGAATAAACTCTGAAAAGAGGCGATGACACTTAGAGGAAGTGTCGAAGATTCGCAAGCATTGATGGCCTAACAATGTTTAGAGGTCTCTAGAAAATATAAAAACAACTGCACAACATGAGAAAGTGTTGAAGTTGAATGTGGTGGGGGTCAACGACATCAAAGAGAAATGGTGGTTCTCTCTGTGTTGTCTAAGACTCCTCATTGTAAAGGTAATGAGAGTCAAGATGATGTCGCCCTACTTGAAACTGTGTTGATGTCAACAGAAAGGGAGACGCGCCTTCGCAAAGCGGAGGGCTTCATGAAATCTACTTGGACAAAATTAGGAACTGATGAGTAACATGGATGAAGTCTAGGAATAGTGAGACTCAAGACTATCATTGGTTGGGGATAGATGTAAAGTGGCAACAACCATGAAATTGAATCTAGTGTCAAGGGGACAACTAGATGAGGGTAAGGTGTGCCAGAGGTGTGACAAAATGGAGAAACAAAGAGATCAAAAGGTGTATGGGTCATAGGATACTCAGGTTTTATGGATAATTTCAAGGATGTCAGGAAGTGAAAATGTCCCAACCAAGGGCGAAAAGGGTTTCTTTGCTGGGAAAAGGAAGGTCACTAAAGGTGACAACAAAAAGCTATGAAAATGCGGAAAAATGGTTTGTACAATTACCAAAAGAGTAAAAAATAAGTTGGGATAATTGTGCAAATACAAAAATAGGTGCCCTAGTGTATGATGTCTTGTCCTAATGATGGCGCAAGTTGCTTGGAAAACAAGTGGAGGGTTGGGGCCCCATTGGCGGGTTTCTGTATTAGGGAAATGTATGGAGGACAACCTGCAGATGGGCAAACTGATGGTGGATGAAATGGATGGTTAATGATACTGTGGAGGTCCAGTCAAAATAGAACCATGATGAAGTAATCTGTGAGTCCATTGGGTAGGCTAGAAAAATGAGGAGGAGTATGTGGTTGGTTCTTGACACTATGTAAGACTATCGGGACTCCCATCCCAAAAAGGGTGAAAACAACATGAGTGTAAAAGTGCCAAGGGGGACTATGAATGGGATAACTCATGTGGGGAAGAATGCTACCAGTTGATAGTATTGAAATGCAGTGGAGGTAACAATACTGCAGAGCTGGATATAGTGATCCTAGAGGTAAAGATCAGAGGGTGTGATTGGGAGATGAATTTTGATATTCAGAAGGAATGACTACATGCTTGTGTCGATAATATACCTAAAAGGATACTGCTGAGGTGTAATGATCAGGTACCTACACATATGAAAACTGAATACCTAACGTGAACAATATCTGAAGAGAAAGATCATATAGTAGTTATTCAATAATGTAAGCATGCGTACCTGAGTGTAATATGAGAAAAATTCCCCCCGGGGGCTGAGGATGGAAAGCATCTCAGGGAATTCAATAGTGTAGGTGACGAGGTGATGATCCCATGGCTGAAGACGGATCAAAAAACGGACGTCCGGAGCTCCTAGAATGGAGTCTAGAAGTTTGGCAAAATGGACTATATATAGTTGTAGGGCCCACAATGCCACCTCATTTGTACCTTCTGTTAGAGTGATTGGACAAGAGATTTTTAAAGGAGATTTTGAGATGTCGATAGATCGAGGCAGCTGATTTAGGACCAATGAGCTTCAGGTTAATTGTCGTATCCTCCTGCATAGAATTAGGGTTTCTATTTTTGGGCAAGGCCTGTACGGAGGGCCGTACAGGGGGTTTTGTGGGTGTGGGCCCCCTAATTCTCGGGCTATCAAGAAACTTGTGCGTAGGGGTGCATGCCTGTAATTCAGAAATCTATGCATGAGGGTTCCCTAATGGGGAAAATAGGCACACATGGCATGCACATCTGTATTCTAATTAGCTGTGCATGAGTGTGCAGTTGTATACTGAATAGGTGCACTGTGATGCTCACCTGTATGTGTGACAGGGGCGCATGAATGCGCATCTATATGGCCAAAATTTTTGCATGGGTGCACAAATGGTGGATGAACAGACACGCATGTGTGTGCGCCTTTGGGAAGAAACAGTCGTGCCTTGGAGGAAAAGCTGAAGGGTGTAAAAACTTATCGTTTTTGGAGATTTTGATGTTTTTATGGGTTGTGATGGCTAATCAAATGTTGTATTATGTGGATGCAGGTGATCATTTGGATGATGTGGGTTCACTGGAGAGAGTGGGATTGGTCACATGTTAGAGAGGTAGTGACCAATGAGGATTCGGTGGTTCATGACACTTTGGCAGCTTGTGGGCTGTTGAAGTTCTTTGAGTGCCCCCTAATGCGGGCACATGAGTATTTATTGCAGTTCCTGATTAGGATGTGGAGTCCACATCTGTGTTGCTTTATGGTGCAGGGTGAGCAGTTGGGCTTCACTATGGTGGAGGATATATATTTTCTTACTGGGCTCCCTTTTCAGGGAACTCCCTTACCAGCAAAGCCCGT
>JASDQU010506822.1:2488-23404 GCA_032191745.1 Picea mariana
GTTGATCCCGAGTCATCCAACAATATCATGTTTAACCTGGACAATTATACATCTCGACTCTCCCACCAACTTGCTTTCCAAATTGATGTTGTTGTTCACAATCAACAAATTCACTGAACCATCTTGGATGAGGGAGCCTCTACTTGTGTCATGTCTTTAGTGTGTTGGAAAGGTTTAAAATCACCCGCACTTAACAAATCCCCAACGATGTTACACACATTTGATGGGCAAGGTTTTCATCCCCATGGACTCTTGAAGTCCCTGTCCGTCTAGTTGGGTGGAAAAATTGTCACCGTTGACGTCGAGGTGGTCGATCCTCCCCTCGATTACAACTTATTACTTGGAAGAAGTTGGTTTTATGCTATGACTATCATTGCTTCGTTGGTGTTTCGGTGTGTACAATTTCTGCATCAGGGCAAAATTTTCACCATCGATCAATTAGATTTTTGTACACCTGACACTCGCGCTTCCGCTACCAACAATATTCCATTCTTGGGAGATCACAAGATCACGTATGAAAGCATTGGTGTTGGCTTGTTGAAAGACTCTAGCCTTATGGGTACCTTCCCTACACCACTTCCACCCACCACACATCATGTTGCCACAATCAATATGATTTCGACTACGGTTTACCAATCCTTTGAATCATCTAACCCTTGGATTGTACCTAGTCCATTGGAATTCGATGCACTAAGTGACACCATGCCACTTAGTCCAGCCAAAACCTCATATGTTTCCATCCAATCTGCCTCTCCCTCGTCGGATGACCAACATCTCTTGGCACCCGACACTTACTGGATGCCATCATGGTTAAATTCCTTGACATTTGCGTTCGACTACATTTCCCAATTTTTTCCTTTCGATGAATCTATAATGGAAATGCTTAGCATTGACGGCGTACCTTGGGATGATAGCCATCATCGATCCTCTTTTCTTCCACCTCTCGAGGAAATTCAAGAAGAGATACACTCTATCTTCCTTGTTGATGTTGTCGATTTTCCACAATCTCCCATCCTCACACAAGATACTCTTTCTTAGGGGATTTTAGGCAACATCACCTCTACGGTTGTTATTGACATTTTGATCAAGGAAGGTGTCGTGGAAAATATTAATCTCGGTGTTAATTGTTCGCCCGAGGAAGTGGTTTCTTATACCGCTTTATTTAAAGAATTTCACGATGTCTTCGCTTGGAGCTACAAAGAGATGCTAGGGATTGATCCATCGATCATTGTGCGTGAGATTAAAACTTACCCAGGTGTCAAACCTATTTGACAGAAACTCCTCTCGGTCCAACCTAAGAAGACCGTGACTATTAAGGCAAAAGTTGAGAAATTATTGAAATCTGGCTTCATATATCCTGTCCCTTTGACGGAATGGGTTTCAAACATTGTTCCGGTTACTAAGAAGTAAGGGACCATTCGTGTCTATGTCGATTATAGGGACCTCAATAAGGCTTGTCCGAAAGACAACTACCCTATGCCCTTCATCGACTAGATTATTGATAATTCCGCTTAATTTTCTCTTTTATGGATGGTTTCTCAGGGTATAACTAGATTGACATTTTACCTGCTGATCAACATAAGACAACCTTCATCTACCCGTGGGGAACTTTTGCCTATCAAAAACTACCTTTTGGCCTTAAAAATGCTAGTGCTACATTCCAGCAAGCCATGTCATATGCTTTCCACAATATCAAACATATTGCGGATCCTTACCTCGACGACTTACTTGCCCACTCATCCAGTCGATCAGACCATTTTGGTCATCTACGGGCGATTTTTCTTTGATGTCAGTTCTACCGTATTCGTTTGAACCCACATAAATGTATTTTTGTTGTCGAATCAGGCCGACTCCTCGGCTTTGTTGTCTCCAAGGACGGGATTTGGGTGGATCCCTTAAAAATTAAAGCTATCCTTGCTTTACCTCCACCTAATAATCTGACACAACTCCAAAGTTTGCAGGTGAAATCAATCTTTCTTCGCCGTTTCATTTGTAACTACGCTGAGATTACCAAAGGATTTATGTGATTGTTGCAGAAAGACACCTCTTTCATCTGGGATGACATTGCTCAACGATCTTTTGCTGCTCTTAAGCATGCACTGACCAATGCACCTTTGTTGCATCCTACGAACTATATGTAGGATTATATCCTTTACTTAGAGGCCTCTACTTCTACTATTGCTATTTAGTTAGTTCAAGAGGACCCTATCAGCGAGGAACACATGATATATTATTTGAGCAAAAGTCTATCTAGTCCCGAGCTTCGATATTCACATGTTGAAAAGTTGGCTCTGGCAGCTGTCATCGCTGTCCAGAGATTCTGTCACTGCATTTTTCTACGCACCACTACAGTTATCATGGACTCAAACCCCATGTATCACATTATGACACGTCAAGTTCTTGGGGGCAAATATTCTAAATGGATCGTCATCCTTCAAGAGTTCAATCTTGAGTTTGTTAAGTCCAAAGCTAAAAACAATTTGGCATTTGCGGAGCTTATCTGTGACTTTCCCCATGCTGATGAAGATACTGAACCCATATACTCTCTCCTCGATGAGACTCTATTCCTCATCAACACGTTCGACCCTTGGTATGGAGATATCCTTCTTTATCTTCAAACCCAACGTTTTCAGCCTGATATCTCTCGTGAAGAACGTCGTCGTATTCACCATAATTCTCGTTGCTACCTTATCGTCGGTGATACTTTGTATCGTCGTGGTATTGATATTATCCTATGACGATGTTTGACTCATGAAGAGGCTGAACGCATCCTCAATGACTATCACCTTGAGGCGTGTGGCGATCACGTTTCTGGGATGGCTACAACCCAGAAAATTTTACGTGCTGGTTACTTTTGGCTCTCCATCTTCAAAGATTGTATCGAAGCCGTCAAAAAGTGCCCACCTTGCCAGGTTTTTCAAAACAAGGCACACACCCACCCTGCTCCGCTGCATCCGGTTATTGCCATCGACCCCTTTGCCAAATGGGGCATTGATTTCATGCAGTGTAATCCTACCTCAGTCGGGGGGTATAGTTATATAATCGTCGTCGTCGATTACTTTAGAAAATGGGCTAAGGCTATGCCTACCTTTCTGAATGATGGCCGTACTGCAACTCTTTTCTTTTTTAACCACGTCATCACTCATTTTGGTGTTCCACAAGCCATTGTCACTGATCATGGTTCACACTTTAAAAACTCGATGATCAGTGAGTTGCATGCCAAGTTGGGTTTTCTCCATGAGAACTCATCCCCGTACTATCCTCAAGCGAATGGACAAGTTGAAGCTATCAACAAAGTTCTCAAAACTATGATCTAATGGATGGTAGGGGAAAACAAGACATTGTGTAATCTACAAATTTTCTCCACTCTCTGGGCCTACCGTACTTCAGTGAAAACTGCTACCAGATTCACTCCTTTCCAGCTAGTATATGGCATAGAAGTTGTTTTACCAATTGAGTGCGAAATTCCCTCGCTAAAACTCAAAGTAGAACTCCTGTCCCACACTTCTGTTGAATAAGAACGTTTCTTACACTTGACTGGGTTGGATGAAACACATCGTGATGCCACTCTCGTTAACGAGACGTATCAAAAGCGAATCAAGTCAATATGACAAATCCGTCCATCCTCACACTTTTGCAGAAGGAGACCTAGTCCTCATTTATGACTAGGATCATGATAAGTTAGAGATAGGGAAGTTAGAACCTCTATGGCATGGTCCTTACATTGTGAAACATGTTCTACATAGAGGCACCTACAAGCTAGTTGACTATGACGGAATCTCCCTGGGTGAGCCTCGAAACGAGCTTTACCTTAAGAAGTACTATGCATAGAACATCTAGCATACGTTCTTTGTACACTATTATATTTTTAGTTTGGTGTGTCTTTTTCTTTTGCGTGCTCGAGTTTTTCCCTTAGCCACTTATACTGTGTCTTGTGTTTTCATGCACAGATGACATCTTCTTTTCCCATTTTTGCCGGGTTTGTGGATGGTGCTAGTTGACATACCCAGAATGTTGCTTCTGCAGCTTGGGTCATTTACCACTCCGACGAGTTGGTGAGTTTCAGAGGTATTTGCTTAGGATCAACAACTAACAACATGGCAGAATATCATGCTGTCGTCGGACTTTTAACCGAAGCCTCCTCCCTAGGTGTTTCTCGCATAATTGTCAACTTAGACTTCCAACTCATGGTCTGTCAACTTAATCGAATCTACGTTATTCATAATCCTATCCTACTACGTCTCCACTTATGAGTTCATCGTCTTGAATGAATGTTTGATTTTATTGAATACAGACACATACCAAGAGAACTCAATACCATTTTGGATTCGTTAGCTAATTACATCATGGATAGGTATCTCACACATAGATAAGTTTTCATAAAGGAAATAAATCACATCACATATCATCATGTAAATTAAAACACATCACATAAAAGACATCATTATTTGCAAATCATTTGGCACTGTAAAAACTCAGAAATGTATATATATACGGCGTGACTGAAAATGTTTGATTACATCAAAAAAGGTACATAGAAGGGAAAAATGTTGGGTCCTCGTGCCCATAACATCGTCATAAAGACTATACAAAAAAAGATCATCAGTGAGGTCCTAGTCCTCCCACATCACATTGTGCTCTGAGTAGCACATCACCGCACGGGCAACTCATCTTAGTAAAGAGTTAATACTTTTAGGAACCCCCACTGTGTGTCTTTGCAAGTGCAAGGGTACATTCTCCCTCTCAAAGGGAGGAATACCCGTCGTAAGACCACAGAGGTTTGTCTCCACCTCTAGGAGACCCCTTGCTGCTACTACTACTTGAGCATCCCCATAGTGCCCCAATGATGGTATCTCTGCCGGACGTGTTGCTCCCTTGTCTGCATGATGAAATGATACATCCGTTAGAAGCTCTTCTATGTACCCAAAAAAACAATATAAGTTTAAAATAAAAAAACACACTTGACAAGATATTTTGGTTTCTTACTTGACGCGTCCCAGTTCACCCCATATGGAAGGACCAAGTCCATGATTCCCCGAAAATCCACTCCGGCATATGGAAAATCTTCTATCACGATCAATTGGCGTCCCAACCAAGTGAAGAAATCACCGATGAATTTGAACTCTGAATCTGAGCCTAGTCTCAGAGACAGGTTAGTCCGTCGCTCCATACGTGGTTCTCCCACTGGCCGTACTGCTAATGCAATTTGAGGTTGCATCAGAGGAATGCGTTCTAAGAAGAATGAAACCAAGAATGAACCATACCTGAACTGCTTCTGCTGCCTTTCTCTGCATCTCATAATTTGCTCCTTCACATTTTGAAGGAACCCTCCACTCCAGTTAAATAGTGTTGGATCTAGACACTGTAAACCATAGGCCACCTGTGATCTTGAAACTAGGTGTGCACTGGTACTTCCTGCTATACTCGTAATGGCAAACATAATGGAATGAAGAGGTAGGTCCCTGATATCTTTGATTGCAATTCTAACTCCCACTAGTCTCGCTTCTAGGACACAATGGTTTGCTAGGTACTCATTCACAGGCGCAAGAAGTGCCCTCTGTCAGGATAAAACTACAGGAACCCCTCTTTTCGAGAGGTTGGTCAAGAAGTATACATCTTCCAACTCGATGGTGAGAAGCTACGTTCCAATTTGGAACCCTTGTTCCGCGACGTTCCATAAACCGATCATATGCTCAAGAAGAAGAATCGCTTTCTTCATTTTTTGCATTTTGAAGAACTTGAGGAGACCACAATTCCTTAGTGCATCCCATGCTCGGGGACTTTGCAAAGAGGGCACATCATCGAGTTCATGCTCTCTTTCTTTCCACTTGATCATGGTTATTGTCGAAGTTACCTACAATAATCAACAATCAAAATTCATTAATCACATTTTTTCGGCAATTTTTGGGCAATTTAAAATATTTAAAAAACAATTGTTTTCTCTTCCAAGAGGCCAAAACCTCCTTTACATGAACATCAGGGTGCCAACGTTCCCTCACAAGGGCCCTCAAGGTGCTCTAAAAATCCAAAATGCCCCCTTTACGATTTGAGAAAGCGCTGGTCGTTTTGAGCGTTTTTTCTTGTGTTGTGTCTTTGGGCAATGCCCTCTAGACCACTACACCAGAGCATTGCCACACACTTCATTAGCATACATGAGCATTTTTAAAATCGTACAACACTCCCCCACTAATCTTAGAGGAGTGTTGATATTTTTTGGGTGCTTGGGCTGACCCAGGGCATCAATTTTAGTATCTAATTATTGCCTTAAAGTAAAATTTGAACCATACAAATGAAAGAAAGGAAGAAAAACACTAACCTGGTCTAAACGACGAGGAAAATGGTTGACCGTAGCTCTGACACGGAACAATGCAAGATTCACCTCCAAAGCACAAATTCTCCATTGCTACAAATTTTGCACAAATGAAATGGTAAATGATATTGTTACCCCATTTTACTATTATACATTTCATTTTTGTATAAGATATAGTTATTTTTGGGTTTTTGAAAACATTTTGGAGGCTTTATTAATCCCTTGGAATGCAGTTTTGACACTATTAGCAGGTTTGAGAGCAGTTTTGTTCATTTTTTCATCGTGTCACATTCACGAGCATAGTTGTCCTCTCTGTGGCAAGCTTGTTAAAAAATGAAACAGGGGCCATGAGCATAGTTTTTCCTCTCTGTAACAAGCTCGTTAAAAAATGAAACAAAAATCTGGGAATTCAACCCAGAGCCTTGAGCATAGTTCTTTTCCTATGTCAAGCTCATTAAAAAATGAAACAATCACCTCTCCTGTTAGGTCGAGTCTTTCGCCAGATCTCGTAGATGTCGAGTCGAGTCTTTTTTTAGGTCTCGTATTTGAACCTTCTTTTCATCCACCCTTATCCTTTTTCTCCATCTAGTACAAAAATTGGGGACAACCTCAAAGTCGGTGAATGATTTGAAGCTTGGGGGGCATGTCTCCAACCTTTGATGATCATTCTGGAGTTAAGCCACTAACTTTCAAGCTGGGGGAAGAGTAGCGACTTAGTCTTTGTTCTTTCTTGTGCTCGTAAAAACATGAGAATGTAACCGTGCAACCTTTTATCTCCTTTTTGGGCTCGTATGGATATACGAAAAAGGAACCCCTTGGAGTCTTCTTTAAGCTCTTTTTAGACTCTCTAAACATGAAAATATTGTCGAGTGATCTTGCTTCCTTTCACACTCGTTAAAAGGTTTGAAAGGGCGCCTTTCGAGTGGTAGTTTATTGCTTTTTCGGCCTCGCGAGACTAAATTTACGAAAAAAGAAAACTTTGGAGTCATCTTTAAGTTCTTTCCAGACTCTCTAAATATGAAAAATCACCGAGTTTACCTTCTCTAGACTCGTTAAAAAATCATACATTGAAGGGCCCATATGGGACCGAACCCTTACTTCTTCCAGTTCGTTAAATAAAGGAAGAGGGACTTACCAAAGGTGAGTTATATCGAGCATGTGTTACCCTCCTTGAGCTCGTTAAATAAAAAAGAGGTACTCGTCTATCTGGATGGGGAAAAAAATTGAAGGAAGCAAGCCAAACAGTTTTTGAGAACATTGCCAGTAATTCTTATAGTCACCCTTGAACACGAAATTTTATCTTTGCACGCATTTTTGTCCGTCGAACCTCTGCACGGAACCAATCCTTTGAGTTTCCTTACTCCTTTGGGTCACCCGACAAAAGTCACAATATCCACTGCATTATCAAGTTTTGGTCCTTGTCAAGTTTCTATTGTCATGCCTCAGTGTTCAAGGGAAGTATCTGCCTCAAGAGTCAACAAGCACAAATTCTGGTTTCAATACCCGTGTCAGTCCATGTTCATTTGATCCACGAATTACATCTTTGTGTCAGTTTCGTGTCATTGATGGGGGATACACCAAGGCCCTCCCTCGATGAGTCTTTTCTTGTCGACTTCAACACATCATCCAGTAGCTAGACTTAGAAACCAGTTAGTACCTTGGAACCTGCATGCCTCAATGGCATGCCTCCTCATGTCCGATAGTGGATTTACATCATTGACCTCTGATCGGATGATTCCACAAATGTTCGACTTTGACTCATCCATTCACATTCTTTGGAATGTACTAGAGTATCTTGGGAATCATTGACATCAATGGTGATTTCCCTTGCGCTTGTTAACGATTTACCTCATTGACCAGTAATCAAGTGGTTTTTTCCATGTTCGACATCATGACATCTATTCACATGGTTAGATTCGTACTACATCGGGATCGGTAAGAAGACCCTGGGTTGAGCCATCATTCTTATATGTACTTTGCCCAGGTTGCGATGAAGTTTCTTTTGAACATTGACACATATAATGTTACATAGATCCACTTTGTATTTATCATGGCTATGTCTTGTCGTCTCATAGATCCACTGTCTATTCTTCGTGGCTATGATCAGTTTAGGTCATAGGAGTATAGATCCACATGGTATCTTCAGTGGCTATACCTTTTTATCAGTATAATTATGGATCCACAGTGTATTTTATGGCGGCCATACCTTGAAATCTTTTATCACTCAAGCATAGGTATGCCTACATTGGGTTTGAAACATGTCATAACATTTGTTTGATGGTTGTGTGCATCTTCTATCAGGTTCTCTTAGTCCGTACCCTTACTTGAAAAAGTCTACAAAGTACTTTAGTCTTCAGTTCTCGTCTTCTAACTTTGCACTTTGGGGGGCAATCTGTTACACATCGAAATTACTCATTAGGATGATGGCCTAGTGTCGTCATTACCAATGTTGCAAGTGTCACATTTCTCCTACAAGTGTTTCAAATATCATACTGTTGTCTCGTCCATGTTGTGTCTCGGATGACATTATCAAGAACACTTACAAGACACCTCAAAAGACTGGTTATGAAGAGGAGAAGTCATTTGAAAAAAAGTGCAAATCTTTTTCCACTGAGAAAACCACTAAAAAATCCTTTTTGGAAGGTAACACTCCCTATAGACTATCAAGGAGTGCCAACGCTCTGTGACCTCCTTTGGGGGAGCGTTCCAATGCTCTATGCCCCATTCTGGGGGAGCGCTGACATTTTTTGAGCGAATCTTTGGATTGTTGAGAGAAATAAGGGAATAATCCCTTCATATCTGGAGTTGGTTGGGTTCGGATTTGAGGTCAAAGCTCAACCTTAGGGAAGATCCACAACTAAAGGATAAGAATCCTCAACTTATCCCAAGGATCTCTTAAGTGGTTAGGCCTCTCCAAGCCTATATAAGGAGGCTTCTTCATGATGAAAGGAGAGACATGGTGAAGTATCAAACTTATGATCTCATAAGGGAGATATCATTGAAGCATCAACATTTTGTGTGGATTATTTGAGCAAGGGTTTGGATGAAGGGAGCTTGGTGAAGCTGCTGCACTACATCCATGACTGTAAGCACCACTTTGTTCTCATCAATATAAATCTATGCTTGGCTTGTTTCCTTTAAAGTTTGTGTACATTTCATGAACTTGCCTCTAGTAGGTAGATATGTTTTTGAGCTAATCTCAATAGAATAGGAAGTTTGTTGTATCTTTGTTTGTTCTACAGGACTTATTTAGGAGCTTAGGATTGAAGCTCAACCTGGACTGTGTGAGGACAAACGCCATTAAAAAGGTGCACTTTTCTTCTTCCTCTTCATACATTAGCTTAATTAGATCTAAAAGGAATGTCAGTGTCCACAATAGCATTTTTTGTCTTGGTCATAGGGGTCTAGTATCCAAGAGAGAATCCACTTGTCCAGAAGGGGATTTCTCTATAACACTATTACATAGCCTTTTTTTAATATTCGCCCTTTTACTATTTGACCATTCAATGTAAATCCGAAGATTATACATTAATAATTGCAATTGTTTGCAAGGGGTGTGAGTAATAACAAACCAAATTTGTTGTTATGTTAGCCTTGATGAACTCTAATCCTTTGACTTAGATTTACTTTTTTGTCATTATTTTCTAGCTCATGGCTCTGTAATTGTCCTCACAATGTAATTGGCTCAGAAATGAAATTGTCCTCTTTTCCTCTCTTATTGCAACCACTTTATGTTGTTTTACTCCATCATCTCTATTAATATATGCAATAGAAAAACATCTATCAAACTTCCAAATTGGTTTATTGTTTGATTTGTGAACATAATAATAATAATCTAATTTTAAGGTCACAGCCAAGCCAGACACTAAATTGGTGTATAAGACCCCCTTGTTTGTGGGACAATGGACCCCTCTACCATCACCCATGGAATGATAAATCAATCATGTAATGATACCCAGAAATATTCTTGACATTCCATGCAAAATGCAAAATCTAGAGACAAGAACTGCATTGGTAGCCAACAAGGTATCACTTATACTTTTGTGAAACTCGTTATTCATTCTTGAGCTCTGTTGACCAAAATTTGGTCACCTATATGTTCCTGCTCTTGGATTAATAAAAAAAAAATGATATGGGAAGAATACAATTTTTGAACTCTTATAAGTTCATGGCATAGACCTCAGTCTTAGCTTCACCATGCATTTCGCGGAATCAGAATCTGAGTCTCTACGACCAAGATATGCATAATTTTGTCTAGAAGTCCAACATAAATATTACAAGAAGAAATAACAAGAATTTTTCTAAGTGTCATGTTCTCCTCTCCCTTCACCTCTCTTTATTCTCCTTTCATTATATACTTAGTCATTTTTCCCATTTCCTCATCACTTCCATTTTCCCCTTACTATTTTCCACACTTAGCCATTTTTCCTTATTCTCCTTCCATACTTAGCTATTTTCCTTATTTCTTTCCATTTTTCATGTGATCCATTATATATCTTCCAACACTTAGTCAATTTCACGAGTTACTTCGGGTTGGGACCCACGAACTCATATTTGATGAACTCATCCGCCAGTTCTCCACACTTAAATTTTTTCATAACTTTTTATCATTAATTACCGCCCTACCTACCTTCGTGTTCACAACTTTTTATCATTAATTACCACCCTACCTACCTTCGTGTTCATGTAACCCCGCTTATTATCCATATTATTTTAATAATATTTCTCTTATCCTAAGTTCCATGGACTTATCTCCAAGTGACACATGGCAGACATATGGAAGCTAAGCATTAGTGACACATGGTAGCATGTAAAATCATGACATGTGGCAACAAATCAGGTGGTGACATGTGGAAGATCCAATATCCTATCACACAGGGACATGTGGCACTGATGTGGATGTTGACTCATGATGACTGAGTGATTACGAGGATGCCATTGGGCGTTGACTGGGCATGAGGGGGACTATGACTGGGTAGTCAAAATTTTAATTATTCATTAATTTTCTAATGGGTCAAGCTACAAGTCTCCATAATCTTCCTTTGATTCTTACTAAGTGTATATTACATTTTTTAATATATACACTAAATACTCTTAAAATCCCATGCATGTGGGATAGGAATGATAAAGAAAAGTTGAAATTTAACAAAGGAGGTTGAAATTCAATCCAAGGGCCCACATTTTCCCATCAAACTTGATTGACGGTGGCTAAGTCATGATCTTGTAAAGGCTATATCTTGAGCTCTTGACCTTTGTTTGTAGCAAACCTTATACCGTTGGAAATTTATTTCGATGAATAAGACGATGGGAAAGGTATTGAGAGCTAAAAATTGCCAAAAGTTTCTGAAAAATTAAAATATCAGTCAATAACATTTTTATGCTTTGTTGATAAATTTGTTCAATACCTCGACTGAATAACGTCATATCTTGAGATCCCAGAGTTGGATTTGGAAAAAAATTATATCTTTGGGAAGCTAAGAAGATGGAGTTCACCTATAAAGTGGTTTCAATGGCTGAAAGGCTGATTATCCTATTCATTAAATTAAATTATAGTCCTCTTTCAAAAAGGGGCAATTAATTAAATTTTGAAAATAAAAGTTTAATTAAAAACTTTTATTTAAATTAGAAAGGGACCCATTTTAAAAATATGGATATTAATGATGTAAGTTCATTAATGAGGCATCAATTAAAGATGATACTTCAAGAAGAAAATTGTACGGGAAATTCAATAAGGAAAAACGCTAACTACTCAAGTAGTTAGAAGAACCAGATTTAAAATAGAAGAAAGACATCGTCAAGTCCCAACAATCAGAATTATCAGAGGGGAAGGTGATCTAGGTGGATATTGGTGGCCACCCACCTATTCCAACTGGCTCCTCATGTCTATTTTTTGTTCAACATGTTCTTCTGTATTGCTTTGTAATTGTGGGTTCTACACTTCTAGGGTTGTCTGAAGCCCCACACATCCTCCAAGTGGACACAGGTGGCCTCTCGCCTAATCCAACTAGCTTATTTTGTATGTTTTCATGTCAACACATATTGTTGTACTTCCAGAGCCGTTTTGGGGCCCTAAATGTTTTTTTTGGATCTCCATAGTCAAATTGTAGACGAAGTTAAAGTTTGATGGCAGAATGTGTAGTCCTCTGAAGGACCTTTCCAACGGGTTATCACACACCTAAAACAGAGGTTGTATGAAAAAGTTATGTCCCTGGAAGTTGAGGTACCAAATTACACCAACTTACCCATAGGGCCCACATGACTTTTGGCGTTTCACCTTCTAGGGTTATGTTTTTGGATGTCTAGGGTTTTGGCATTCATGAGTAATATCAAAAAGTCCTCTAGAGCCTCATTGTAATCCATTCTTCTCAGACGGATGCGCGTAGCAGCCACATCTCTTCTCAGAGATAGCCACCACCATTTAAGCAAGTGTTTCAGTTCTGTAGTTTTACAATTTCAACCTATTTCATTATTTAATAGAAGACATTGTTCACTAAATATTTGTGTTATTCTTCATATCTCTTTGTTTATTGTATTCAGTTTGTTAATTAATTCGTTCTGCTCCTAAATCCAGATCAGTGGTATCAGAGCGGTCTGCTCTTCATTTATTTTTCTTCGTGCATGCCCCTGAAAAGATCTGGGTACAAGAAGTTGGGACTCGAACCAATCGAGCGATTAAAAGATCGATCGCATTGAGCCCAACAACAACCCATGTGGGATTAAAATAAAGATGATGGAGCAGGAGATCCTATTAAAATGTTGCTCAAGGAAGCCCTCGTGCGACAAAGGAATTAAATGATGGAAAAATTCACGCTGATCCTTCGACGACTACCCACATGAGAAGCATCTTCATCAAGCGGCCATGCAACCCCCTTCAAGGTACATGTAAATTTTGATATTCCATTATTTGAAGGACTGATAGATGCGAATGTCGTAGATAAATGGTTGAATATGCTCGAAGGATATTTTTTGGTCCACAATTTTTTCGATAGGGAAAATATTACTTTTGCACTCCTCAAGGTCGTTCCCCATGTTAAAGACTGGTGGGATACTTACTCTGAGAAAATGGTCGTGGAAGAATCTACAATGTTTGTGGTGCCCCCTACATGGGATTCCTTCCAGGACGCCATTAAAGAATAATACTACCCTATTGGAAGCTACGAGGACGAGTACACTAGATGGACCACCCTACGTCAAGAAAGGGACCAGACAGTACCAAATTTCACCAATATTTTCCATACTCTATGCACCAATTTGGGTATTAAAGACTCTGAGCATCATCTGGTGCTCAAATACCATCGTTGTTTGCATAGATACATTCAAACAGAAATGGAGTTCCTAGACATTGCCTCATTGGGCACATCTTATAGATACGCTGTCAAGATCGAGCATAAATTTAAGCAGAAACGACGAGAGTTTGGATATGCAAACCCTTCACAACCGAAGCAGGGCAAAGGAAGCCCCAACCCACACAGCAAGGGACCAATTCAAGATGGTCACCCTCAGGTTAACCAGTCCAAGCCACAACACAAGAAGGGAAATGAGAAGACGAAGAAGTACACGGGAAAATGGTGTGAGTACCATAAAAGTCCTTGGCACAACACCGAAGAATGCCGCTCCAAGAAGTCCCTCGTGGCCAAGATGAAGGATTATGAGTCAGAGGTTGATTCTAATTCCGAGTCAAATCTTGAAGGAGGGAAGCGGATTATCGATGTTGAACCCAGTGCCACTGTTGCTACCACCAAAGTCTGACGAAGCGAACCAGAAGAACTAGAGGAAGGGGAATGCCTCTTTCACTCACAGATGTGGTTCAAGGGGACTCCGCTTCATTTCATTGTCAATAGCGGTATTCATAAGAACTTGATTTCAGAAGAGGTCGTCAAGCAGTCGAACTTGCCAACGACACCGCACTCGCAACCCTACACCATTGGCTGGCTTCGCCAAGGAAGAGATCTTTGTGTCAGCCAACAATGTCGTCTACCCTATGACATCAAGCCTTTCAAAGATGAGGTATTGTCTGATATTTCTCCCATTGAAATTTGTGATGTTCTTTTAGGACAACCATATTTGTGGAAGTGTCATGTTGTGTATGAGTCTAGAATCCGTAGAGTTATTATTACCTTGGGTAGACAATTGTATAGGATCCCAAAGGTAGCGTTGCCTACTACTATTTCTTTAATCTATGCTAAGCAATGTAGTAAGGTCATTTCACAGATCGTGAAGTTTGTCTTATTTTTTATCTGTGCTCACAGTAAGCAGAAGGTCGTCACCACATCCGTGGCCTCTACACAATGCCTCTCTTTGCAGCAGAAGAAAGTGGACGGGATGGTGGAAGAATACAGAGATATATTCTCCTCACCTACAGGGGTACCATCACACTACCAAGTCAAGCATCCAATTGATCTGACCCCCGACGCACTTCTACCTAATGGACCAGTCTATCGACGCTTGCTGATGGAGAATGACGAAATCAGGCATCAGATCCGAGATCTTCTTCAAAAGGGGCACATCAGACCTAACTCCTCCCCTTGTAGAAGCGCGATTGTGCTGGTGCAGAAGAAGGATGAGACTTGGCGACTCTACATTGATTACAGAGCCTTAAAAAAATCAGAGTCAGGAACTGCTACCCCATTCGCAGGATTGATGACCTTCTTGAACAAGTCAAGGAGGCAAAGTTCTTCAACAAGATTGACCTAAATTCTGGCTACCACCAGGTTCCCATCGAACCAACTGATGTATAGAAGACAACCTTCAAGTCTAAAGAAGGTCTCTACGAATGGCTAGTCATGCCCTTTGGCTTAACAAATGCATCAACCACTTTCATGAGGTTGATGGATGATGTATTGAGACCCTTCACCAACTCCTTTGTGCTAGTATATTTGGACGACATCCTCATCTTTAGAAAAACGTAGGAGGATCACATGCAACATATTCAACAGGTTTTGAGCACTCTGTGGTAGCACAAGCTTTATGCCAACTTGGAAAAATGCTCTTTTGGCATGAACATGGTCCAATACTTGGGATACATTATTGATGAGCATGGGGTACATGTTGATCCAACTAAGATCCAATTCATCTGTGAATGGCCAATCGTGACCACACTGACTGAGCTTCGAATCTTTTTGGGACTAGACAACTTCTACCGATGGTTTGTGTTGGGATTCTCCCGTATTGCATGGGCCCCTAGCCAGGTGACCAAGGGCAATGGTAGGGCCAAGTTCGTGTGGGGGAAGGAGCAACAATAAGCATTTGATGATCTGAAGCATCCCTTGTGCTCAGCTCCAGTACTCTCCTTGAATGATATGCAACAACCATTTGAGCTTGAGGCTGATGCATTTGACTATGTTGTGGGTGTAGTTCTCACTCAACACATGCATCCAGTGGCATACCATAGTGAGACATTCTCTGATACTGTCTGAAAATACCCCACCTATGACAAGGAAATGTATTCCATTGTACAAGCATGTCATCAATGGAAACATTACATTCTTGGGAAAGAGATGATCATACACACTGATCACAAGTCTCTACCGTTCATACAGACACATGGGAAATTGCAGAACAACCGCCATCAAAAGTGGTCCACCTACCTGCAACAGTTCCATCTCAACATCAAGTATAAGACATATATCTCCAATCATTTCGCTGGCTACCTCAGTCGATCTCCTGTGGCTACACTCACCACTGTGCTCCATTCCTGTGGACATGAAGCATCTAAGTGGCCCCAACTTTATCAGCAAGATCCAAACTTCGCCACCACATATCAGCTCTTGGGTAGGCGCAAATGTCACTGATTTTCACATTCAGGATGAACTCTTATGCCACCTGGGAAATCTATGTGTTCCTACAAGCGAGCATGCAAAGATGATTTGGGAAGCCCACTATAGTCGGGTGGCAGAACATTTTGGCGTAGAGAAAACTCTGGTCATTCTTCAAAAACATTTTTATTGGCCAAAACTTCGACAGGACATTAGCAAGTATATCAGATCTTGCACTACCTGTGCCATTTCCAATCCAACCATCAAGAAGCAAGGATTATGCACCCCTCTTCCTATTCCTAAGAAGCCTTGGGAATCCCTCTCAATGGATTACCTGTCTGGCTTGTCATCCACCAAGCAAGGAAATGAATGTGTGTTTGTGGTCATTGATTAGTTTTCGAATATGGCCATCCTCACAGCCTATAAGAAGAATGTCCCGGCAACAGATATTGCCAAGATCTTCTTCGAACGAGTGTGGGTCCACTTTGGGATACCACAGACCATCATCTCCAACCGAGACAACAGGTTCCTCAACACCTTTTGGTCGAGTCTCTGGTCTCTATTGGACACCAAGATCACAAAATCCATTGCTTTTCACCCCAAAACCAATGGACAAACAAAGGTCGTCAATCAGATGATTTTGCACATCTTGTGCATGTACAATTATAAGCATCCACGTACATGGGACGAGAGTCTCACATATGTCCAACACAGTTACAACAGGGCTCTCCATAGTTCCACCGACCATATCCCATTTCAGGTGGGTTTGGAATTCCAACCCTTGGGACCCATTGATGTTGCAGTTCCTCTTGCCACCGCACAGACACAATCTTCCAGTGACCAGTCTGCGATTGAAAAAGCCACCAGATTCATTGAGTGGATTCAAGACATCCGTCAACAGGTCCAAGACATTTTGTAGAAATCCAATGCTAAGTACAAGCGGTGCCATGGTCAACATAGGGTACCACACCAGTTTTAGGTTGGCGACAAAGTCTGGTTACATTTGCAGAAGGAACGTCTCATCGGCCCCATCAGAAGCTTCTCCCACTTCGTTATGGGCCTTACACTATCACCAAGGCTATGGGTAGCAATGCTTTTGAGCTCAACACTCCAACCTTCCTTGGTATGCATCCAATATTCAATGTGGACCTCCTTCGGCCATAATTTCCACCATTATTGGACACCTCTGATATCGAAGAACAACTGACACCAACAGAGCTCAACCTTGACTGCATGGAACAAGCATCCATTGATCATATAGTGGACACATAGGTTAAGGGCACTCACCAACAACGAATCCAACATTATCGGGTTGTCAAGGTAGGGAAAATCCTACACCAAGGCAAGTGGCTCACCTGGGGCCAAATCCAGGAGAAGTTTCCTCACCTAATGGGGGAACTCAATGCAATGGAGACCATTTCTTCCTAAGGGGGGATGATTGATCCAGGTGGATATTGGTGGCCACCCACCTATTCCAACTGGCTTCTCGTGTCCGTTTTTTGTTCAACACGTTCTTCTGTACTTCTTTGTAATTTTGGGTTCTACACTTCTGGGAATGTTTGAAGCCCCACACATCCTCCATGTGGATACGAGTGGCCTCTTGCCTAATCCAACTGGCTTATTTTGTATGTTTTCATGTCAGCACATCTTTTTGTACTTCTAGGGCCATTTTGGGGCCCTAAACATTGTTTTTATGGCTCGCTACAGTTAAACTATAAATAGAGTTAGATTTTGATGGTAGAATGTGTAGTTCTCTAAAAGACCTTTCCAACGGTCTATCACGCACCTAAAACGAAGGTTGTATGCAAAAGTTACGACTCTGGGAAGTTGAGGTACCAAATTACACCAACTTACCCATAGGGCCCACATGACTTTTGGTGTTTCACCTTCTAGGGTTAGGTTTTTAGATGTATAGGGTTTTGGAATTCATGAGTAATATAAAAAAAGCCTCTAGAGCTTCATTGTAATCCATTTTTCTCAAACATATGCGCGTAGCAGCCACATCTCTTCTCAGAGATAACTACCACCATTCGAGCAAATGTTTCAGTTCTGCAGTTTTACAGTTTCAACCTATTTCATTATTTAATAGAAGATATTGTTCACTGGATATTTGTGTTATTCTTCATATCTCTGTGTTTATTGTATTCATTCTGTTAATTAGTTCATTCCTCTCCTAAATCCGGATCAGAAGGGAAGAAGACCAGAGGAAGAAAAAGGCACAACCATGAATACAAAGCCAAGCTTCTGATCAAAGAAAAGAGATATTCATCTTCTCCACTCTTTATATTCTTCTACACAATTTCTCATGGCTTTATGCTTAAGTCTCTGAATTGGGCATAAGGCTGAGTTATTGAGTGTTCTTCTTGTATTCTTCCAAAATATTTTTCTTGTATGATTATGGAGTATTTACAACCATATACATCATTGTCAAAGCTTTTGTAATGAAGACCATATTTCATGAATAAACTCCACAAAGAATTACTGTGGGGTTGATTTCAACTGTATCTTGTAACTTTGAATTTTAAGTATGAGGTATTTGAGATTGACCCATCCAATTCTCTTTTGATATTGATAGTAGTACTCTTTTAAAATTACTTGAGATGATCAAATTATTCTCTCCTATTTCTGTGAGGAAGACATGGATGCATTTATATATGATTAAGAAGATTGTTATATGATGCTGATCACGAAAAAATTCTGATGTTGAAGCCCTCCTTCAATCTTTTCTTATTTTAATGAGAGTTCTTGTTGTACATAAATATTATATCAGGTCATTGAAGACCATATCATTTCAAAAATTCAAGCAACAAAGACCTAGGGTTTTCTTCCTAAGCATTCTCCTAATTCAAGATATTAAAGTTATATCTTTTAGCCAAAGAGGAGTACCACCTCTTTAAAAATGCAAGAGGATTCATATCCTCATGAGTTTGTCATTTCGGTATTGACAAATTCAAGCATCAACATTTTTGGCGATAATATTGGAGAGAGATTTATTTCAAGATATTTGAGGCCCTGCTTCAAATCATATTGAAGAACCAAAAACTCTATGGCTCAAAGTTTTGAAAAGAAATTTCAAGAAAATTGCTGCGTGTTTTAAGTATGTTGTACATTTTTTATAATTTCAAAATACCCAAGAAGCAACGAAGATTCGAGAGAATGAGCTCCCTAGCAACTCCATTGGAAAGACTCAAAAGTCTAAAAAAGATGCATATTGTGATTTTTCTGAAGAATTTCATTCATGTAATGATGTTCCTCTAAATTCTTCATCAAGGCCATCATTGGCTTTACAAAAGTCAACGAAAGGGAGAAATACCCAAAGAAGAGACGATTTCATAAACCCCTTTAAATCTACCAGAAGTAGATTTTCAAATGCCCGATATCTCTATTGAAATTTTTTCTACATTCTTTGGGGATGCTTCAAAAGATGTAGATCAACACATGTTTAATTTTAAAAGTACATGTCATGATTTCAACCTCACTAAAGACAATGTTACATGTAGATTATTTTTACAAACTTTGCGAGGGATGCTCTTGAATGGTATAACTCATTAATACCTAACTCCATTAGCAACTTGAATGTGTTAGAAGATTCATTTGTAGAAAATTTCATCCCAAGAATGCATTCATGTGTTTTTGTTGATGCTTTAAATGTTGTTGCCCACCCACCCTCTCCCATATGGAAACAAGATAGCGAAGTGACCAATTTTGAAGAAGAATCTAATCAAAGAGTGGATGAAATTTCTAAGTCAAGTCATGTTGTTGAAGATGAAGATAAAAATTCAAAATTACAATAAAATTTCAACCTCCTATATACTCCATATGAAGATATTTCAAGCAACAAATTTGAGAATGAGATTGAGGAGCCTACACCAAATACACAAGAAGATTTCAACCTTGTAATAGATGATGAAAAGCCTCAAGAGCCTTGGCAGCAAGAACAATTGGTGGAACAAATGGATCTTGAGAAAAATAATGAACAAGATGGCCATTGCATGAAGGAAAAGTCTTTTCAAGACATTGTTGATGAATCAAGAATATTGGACGTGGATAGTGATAAGAAGAGAATGTTACAATTGGAAACTCTCCATCCAATCAAATACAATAGTATTTTTTAGCAGCCAAGAATTGATTTCATTGAATTATGGTTCCAAAGCATTGTTGGAGAAGCAACACAATTGGATCCTCAACACAACTTGCTCAATCTTTCTCCAATACATATTGAGAGTGCCCCTAACTCAATGGTACAAGTTTCAATATGTTCCATAGTGATGGAGTTCATTCCACAAATCAAGTCAATGCTTGAATGACTCCATTGGAAATCTACCAAGACCTAAATTTCTCCTTTCTTTCAAGTAAGTTAGGGTAGGTAGATCATGAATGTACATATTTTGTTTCTTCAGATTTAGTTTTTCACAATAAGACAATCTTTATATTGAAGTTTGAAGATAACTCCATGAAAGAAGAAGAATTACATAATCTGTTTTGAAGATGACTCCATATCCCATTAGAGAAGGAAACTGGTATTGAGATTCCGGTGTTCTCAGTAACCCACAAGGGGTCATTGTCCCATAGTTGTAGCCAATTGTTGACCAAAATTTGGTCACCTATATGTTCCTGCTCTTGGATTAATAAAAAAAAATTTGATATCTAAAGAAGAAAATTTTTGAAATATTATAAGTTCATGGAATAACCCTTAGTCTCTGCTTCACCATACATTTCGCAGAATCATAATCCGAGTCTCTATGAAAAAATATATGCATAATTATTTCGAGAAGTCCAATGGAAATATTACAAGAAGAAATATCAATAATTTTTCTAAGTGTCATGTTCTCCTCTCCTTTCCTCTCCCTT
>JASDQU010506822.1:23454-36458 GCA_032191745.1 Picea mariana
ATGTAGATCAACACATGTTTAATTTTAAAAGTACATGTCATGATTTCAACCTCACTAAAGACAATGTTACATGTAGATTATTTTTACAAACTTTGTGAGGGATGCTCTTGAATGGTATAACTCATTAATACCTAACTCCATTAGCAACTTGAATGTGTTAGAAGATTCATTTGTAGAAAATTTCATCCCAAGAATGAATTCATGTGTTTTTGTTGATGCTTTAAATGTTGTTGCCCACCCACCCTCTCCCATATGGAAACAAGATAGCAAAGTGACCAATTTTGAAGAAGAATCTAATCAAAGAGTGGATGAAATTTCTAAGTCAAGTCATGTTGTTGAAGATGAAGATAAAAATTCAAAATTACAAGAAAATTTCAACCTCCTATATACTCCATATGAAGATATTTCAAGCAACAAATTTGAGAATGAGATTGAGGAGCCTCCACCAAATACACACGAAGATTTCAACCTTGTAATAGATGATGAAAAGCCTCAAGAGCTTTGGCAGCAAGAACAATTGGTGGAACAAATGGATCTTGAGAAAAATAATAAACAAGATGGCCATTACATGAAGGAAAAGTCTTTTCAAGACATTGTTGATGAATCAATAATATTGGACGTGGATAGTGATAAGAAGAGAATGTTACAATTGGAAACTCTCCATCCAATCAAATATAATAGTATTTTTTAGCAGCCAAGAATTGATTTCATTGAATTATGGTTCCAAAGCATTGTTGGAGAAGCAACACAATCGGATCCTCAACACAACTTGCTCAATCTTTCTCCAATACATATTGAGAGTGCCCCTAACTCAATGGTACAAGTTTCAATATGTTCCATAGTGATGGAGTTCATTCCACAAATCAAGTCAATGCTTGAATGACTCCATTGGAAATCTACCTAGACCTAAATTTCTCCTTTCTTTCAAGTAAGTTAGGGTAGGTAGATCATGTATGTACATATTTTGTTTCTTCAGATTTAGTTTTTCACAATAAGACAATCTTTATATTGAAGTTTGAAGATAACTCCATGAAAGAAGAAGAATTACATAATCTGTTTTGAATATGACTCCATATCCCATTAGAGAAGGAAACTGGTATTGAGATTCCGGTGTTCTCAGCAACCCACAAGGGGTCATTGTCCCATAGTTGTAGCCAATTGTTGACCAAAATTTGGTCACCTATATGTTCCTGCTCTTGGATTAATAAAAAAAAATTGATATCTAAAGAAGAAATTTTTTGAACTATTATAAGTTCATGGAATAACCCTTAGTCTCAGCTTCACCATACATTTCGCAGAATCAGAATCTGAGTCTCTATGAAAAAATATATGCATAATTATTTCGAGAAGTCCAATGGAAATATTACAAGAAGAAATATCAATAATTTTTCTAAGTGTCATGTTCTCCTCTCCTTTCCTCTCCCTTTACCTCTCTTCATTCTCCTTTCATTCTATACTTAGTCATTTTTCCCATTTCCCCATCACTCCCATTTTCCCCTTAGTATTTTCCACACTTAGCCATTTTTCCTTATTCTCCTTCCATACTTAGTTATTTCCATGTTCACATTCATTCTCCCTTTTTCTTTATTTCCCCATTTCTTTTTATTTTCCTTTCCATTTTCTTTATCTAATTTTCCATTTATTTTTTATTTTCCTTTTCCCTTTTTCCTTTCCCAAATTTCACAAGTGACAGATGTCAACTAAGCATTGGTGACACATGGAAACATGTAAAATCATGCCATGTGGTAACAAATCAGGTGGTGACACGTGGAAGATCTGATATCCTATCACACAGGGACACGTGGTGCTGATTTGGATGTTGAGTCATGATTACTGGGTGATTATGGGGATGCCACTGGGCGTTGACTGCACATGAGGTGGACTATGATTGGGCAGTCAAAAATTTAATTATTCATTAATTTTATAAGGGGTCAAGCTACAAGTCTCCATAGTCTTCCTTTGATTCTTACTAAGTGTCTATTACATTTTTCAATATATACACTAAAGACTCTTAATATCCCATGTATGTGGGATAATAATTATAAAGAAAATTCGAAATTTAACAAAGGAGGTCGAAATTCAATCCAAGGGCCCATATTTTCCCATCAAACTTGATTGAAGGTGGGTGAGTCATGATCTTGCAAAGGCTATATCTTGAGCTCTTGACCTCCGTTTGAAGCAAAAATTATACCGTTGGAAAGGTATTTAGATGAAGAAGATTATGGGAAAGGTATTGAGAGATGAAAATTGCCAAAAGTTTTTGAAAAATTAAAATATCAATTAGTAACATTTTTATGTTTTGCTAATAAATCTGTTCAATACCTCGACTTCACGATGTCATATCTTGAGATCCGAGAGTCAGATTTGGACAAAATTTATATCCTTGGAAAGATAAGAAGATGGATATCACATCTAAATTGGTTTCAAAGGCTGAAAGTTTGTTTATACTATATGTTGTGTTGGTTTTGTCACATGGGTGAGAAAAAACACAACACTTGCATGCTTAGTTAAGTCAACTAAACAAGAGAGAGGTTTGTGAGTTGATTAAATAACCAAATACACATGAAACAAAGAAATACAATTAAAAACAACTAAGAAATAAATGTTAGAAAATATTGCAATAACTAGAACCATGAAAAACAAAAAATGACCATCATATAGCTACCACTGGATCAATATATTGATAGGCTAACACTGTAGAGAAAGGCAGGGACTTATGAATCCCCTCTTCGTCCTTGGGAGGGATCTTGAGTTCTCTAATAGAGAGCTCTTCTCTTCATGCAATGGAAAGTGACAATGGTGAAGAAATACAATGCCAATCCTCTCAAGAGGTGAGTGGAATGGCCCTTGCTATAGTGCTTGAATGATTCAAAGAGAAAAGAGGATTCTCACAGAAGAATTCTTACAGCATAACAATACCTTGAATTTCTTCTTTTTCTAGCACACCCATGGAACATATTTATAGTGTCCATTCATGGAAAGATACAATTGGTTCATAGTGTGAACAAGGGGCCTTTTAGGGCACTTCCTAGACCTTGACCAACCTCCAAGCTAGATTTCGCTCAGATCTGAGTGTCAAATCGTGTTGGGGGTTGGACTAGAAGTGGTTGAGAGGCTGACAAGATTCATGAATGAGTCGTTCATGAGAAGTGCAATGTTTTCTCGTAGACAGTCGCGCATCTTGCGCATAGTGCACACTAAGGGTTGTGTTAGCCTGCGCATTCTACGCACTGTGCGCGCACTTCCTTTGGTGAATTTGCGCGCTTTAATTTTTGAACCAAGTGTATATTTTTGTCCCTCGTTGATGGATTTTGATGTTGTAGGTGTACTAATTGTTGGTGGCATTGATGCCTTTCTTCAACCATTGTGTGTAATGTTGCAGACGATTTTTCAGTGATAACAGATGCCCCCTTATGTGTGAGGTTAGGAGCATACGTATAGCCGAAATACATCAATTTTTCTTTTGCTGAGAGTGCCATTCTAAGGAGGATCGAAGAGAGGAATTGCAAGAGAAATCTATTGGAGGGAAAGGGAAAACTATGGGAACCAAACCTTTTTCTAGGGAGAAAAAAGAAAATCTGTATATAAACGAGGCGGGAATGCCCCATGCTCGTGTCATGAAACCAAAATGTGGGACTGCAACTAAAGATATATGATGATGTAGGTAACCGAAACACCCTCGAGGGTGATTGATAACAACATATGACAGTTCTAAATGGTGAGCGGGCTCTAAGGAGAGTAAAGGACAACTATAAGAAGTGTCGATGACTCGTAGGCATTGATAGCCTAACAAATTCAGAGGTTTTTGGCTGGTATGAAAAACTGCAAAGTTCGCATAGTAAGATCCACCGTAACATGAGAGTTTGCTGAATTTAAATGTTATGGGGGTCAACGAAATCAGAAAGCAATGATGATTCTCTCTATGTTGTCCGAGACTCCTCATTGAAAAGGTAATGAGAGTCAAGATACTGCCACCCTTCTAGAAACTGTGTTGATGTCGACAGGAAGGGAGGTGTGATGCTAAGAAGCAAAGGCATTCTTGAAATCCACTGAGTAATAAATGTTATCAGGTACTGATCAATAACATGAATGAAGCCAAGATGTTGTGGGACTCAAGAATTCCCTTGGTTGGGGGTTTGAAGGATGACTAGCAGCAACCGTAACACTGAATCTAGTGTCAGGGGGATAACTAGATATGGGGTTAAACTGTGCCAGAGGCTAACAAAGTGGGAAAAATCTGAGATCGGGGGTACATGGATTTGGGATACTCGAGGTTTGTGAACAATGTCTTTATGAAAAAAGGTGCATTCCCCAACCAAGGGCGCCATGGGTTTCTTTGCCAGGTAAAAGAAGGTCAGTGAGGATGACGACGAAAAAGCTATGTATATGATGGAAACAAAAGGATTTATACAATTACCAAAGAAATAAAGAGTAATTTGGGTACAATATACAGATATAGAAACAGGTGCCCCAGTGAAAGATGGCCTGGCCTGTTTAGAGCACAAGTTTGTGAAAGAGAACTAGTGGAGGGTGGGGGCCCCATGGGTGGGTTTCTGTAATAGGTAAGTGGGTGGTGGACAATCTGCAGATGGAAAAACTGATGGTGGATTAGATGGAGGGCTAATGAAACTACGGGGGTGCAGTCAATAGAACCAAGTGTGAGATGATATGACCCGGGAGTCCATTGGGAAGGTTAGAAATATGATGAAAAGAAGTATGGGGTTCATTCTTGGAAGTGAAAAATACTATCGGGACTCCCAACCTAGGGGGTGAAAGCAGCATGAGTGTCAAGTTGTCTAGGGGAACTATTAATGGGAAAACTCATGTGGGGGAGAGTGCTACCAGTTTACAGTACTAAAATGTGGCAGAGGTAAAGATATTGCAGAGCTGGATGTAGGGACCCTAAAGGAAAATGTCAGAGAGTGTGACTGGGATATGAAATTAATTTACAGAGGGAATAATTACATGCCAATATCGAACATATACCTGAATAGGCTGTAAAGCTGGCTGAACAAACACCTACACAAAAAAAACCAAATACCCGACGTGAACAATATCTGATGATAAAGAATATATGACAACTATTTGATTAAAACTGAAAGTGAGCATGTGTACCTAAACATGACGTGAGAAAAATGATCCTCCGGGGACAAGCATAGATGATAACCCGGGGAATGTGAATGTGTAGATGGTGGGATCAAGATCTCCTGGCTGAGAATGGATTGGAAAACGAAGGCTCTAGGCTCCTGTAACAGAGTGTGGAAGCTGGGAAAAAGGAGCTATACATGGATGGTGGGCCCACAATGCCACCTCATTTGTACCTGTCACCATTGTTGATCCGACGAGAGAGCTGTGAGTTGATTTTAATATTACGAGAGCATGAGGCTACCGATCTGGGAGTGATGAGAGACAGGTTAGTTTCCCTATCATCCTGCATATTGTGAATTTGATAGATTGTAGGTAGGGGTTGTATTGAGGGTCGTACAAGGGTTTTTAAGGGTAGGGGCCCACAAGTGCATGGAGAAAGGGGGAATACTCGCGCATATGTGCATAGGTATAACTCAATTTTCTGCACATTATGTGCGGGCTTTTTTGAAATAGTCATGCATTGAGGAGTGCGTAGATGTGGTGGGGAAACACACGCATAATGTGCAGTTGTGCTTGAGAAAACCGTGCATGTAGGCATGTGGGTAGGACAGACAGACACACAAGGGATGTGCACCTATACAAGTGACAAGTATGCACCCATGTACGATTGTATGTGAGACAGCTGCACATTTTCACATCTGTACAAAGCACAGTCGCGCACATGTGCGCAACTATCGGGGGGAAAGTCGTGCACTATGGGTAGGCTAAGGGATTATGACAATTTGATATTTATGATTTTTGTTTTATGGATGATATGGCTGATTAGATGTTTCTGGGTGGATGCAGGTGATCAACAGAGTCTAGAGCACGATGCCGGTCCATTGGCGAGAGCACAACTAGGACCAGTTGCGAGAGGTTGCGAGGGTGCAACCTGGAGTACGTAGACACTTGGAAGCCTATAGGTTGCTCAAGTTTTTTGACTACCCCCTGATACGGTCGTATGATTTCTTGCTACAGTTTATGATCAAGATGTGGAGCACTGATCTGCAGTTCTTCGTGGTGAGGGGGGAGTATCTTACGTTGTCTGCAATAGAGGACATGTACTTTTTGATGGGACTCCCATTCCATGGGAGGGACCTAGCCGTTGATCCCCATCTTCCAGGGAAGGATCAGGTGGAGACCATGACAGATCGACATTGTTTTGGGCTGAGCCCTATGTCGGGTTTGGTTGTCCGGATTGAGCCCATCGATGACTTGTTGACCAAGTGCATTACGTCCATGGTGGTGAGGATATACAGATCCTTGGGTACTCAAAAAATCACTGGTGGTCAGTTGAGGGTGGTGGAGGAGGTCCTGGATGGGGACCTGTTTGCATGGGGTGTGCTGATGCATACCCAAATGATGTCCCAGCTGAACTGGTGACTTTGCATTCAAGTTTGTTTTGGTGGCCTGGTTCATGGAGAGGGTGTCTGCACCCTTGGATTTTGTTAGATCCAATGTCGCGGCGAGAGCCACGATTGATGCGGTGGGCACACTTGTTGGTCCGACATGGAGGAGGGGAGGGTGGGCATTATTTCACGGCCATGGTGGCTCGAGTGTGGCGTCATATGCCAAAGGTGATTCTGTGATATCCATATGTCGGTATGGACTACAGGTAGGATACGGACATGGTGCTACCTCTTGGGGAGGACTGGGACTAGAGAGGTATGTGTTTTATCCATTTTTGTGATTTTGGTAGATAACATTTATCAAACATGTATATGGATGATGACATTATATCTTATTTTATTTTACAGATGTTGGACCTTGGGGACGAGAGGTAGAGGCTATCGGGGAGCCAGATCGACAAGAGCCCACATTGCCGGGGGCTGGGCAGAGGCACCGACGAGATGACACCAGTGCTGGACCAACCAGAGAGCCACAGAGAGATGTTGCNTCTTATTTTGTTTTACAGATGTTGGACCCTAGGGACGAGAGGTAGAGGCTATCGGGGAGCCGGATCGACAAGAGCCCACATTGTCGGGCGCTAGGTAGAGGCACCGATGAGATGACACCGGTGATGGACCAACGAGAGAGCCACAGGGAGATGTTGTGGCCACCTTAGAGGATCTACACTAACGGTTCGAGCGAGTCCTTCAAGGTGTTTCTAAGGGCATATGGGCCCACATCCAGGATGAGGAGGTCCTGAACCAGTGTGTGGAGGTACCGATAGAGTGGTGAACATTGATCTATAGAGAAGCAGTGGCAAGGGCATCGATGACTGGTCGGATGCCTCCTGGAGCTGGAGGGACCCCAGCTGGTGGGGCACCTCCGACTGACAGAGGAACAAGGGAGGATCTCTAGGGGCACTTTGAGTGTCGAGTTTTGGGGTGTACGAGATTGGGAGGCCGATTTTGTATAGGGTAATGGATACCCAGTTTTTGTGTACTCATAGGGATGATGGGATTTCAAGAGCCTATGAGCAACTGTATATCTACTTTTTGTAAACATTTATGACCTTGATGATATATATATGATGGATACATTGATCATTCATGTCTTTATGTTTTGAGTATGTGATATATGATGTCTATGTGTTGACAAATGTATGATGCTATGTATATGATGTTGTTTAATGTGATAAATGCCAATCTAATACTAGGTTAGCCATGTGATCTGCTACTTGATTGAAGTTTCTTGGAATGTGTGTAAATGTGATGGAATCAAAGTTTTGAGATAGGAGTCTAACTTGTAGGTATTTTCAAAAGAGGCAAGGATCGTGAACATGATACACGTTGTTGAGCTACAGGATGACAAGCTGGGAATCTAATAGAATGCTAAGGTGACAAATGCGACGGTGACTGGCCTTAGCGAGGAGACCAATGACGATGTCATATTCGGATTGGTTGTTGGTGGTTGGGCCTAAGCATATGCCACTAGAATGGAGTGGTATATGTGAGGGGGTATAGAGGGCCCAAGTGACCGAAGCAAGATTCAGGGTCCAGTGGCTAGCACCATCAGCGTAACCGATGTGGTAGGCTGATGGATGAGGCATTTGTCAATAACATGGGTGATAGATCAGACATGAGGAGTGGTGGCAACAAAGAAGACTAAAAACTCTAGAAATGTGTACAAAGAGAAACCTAAGGTAGGGGGGCTATGCTTAGGTGTAAAACCTTTTTAAGTACAACCCATTGACGAGTTCTTTGAGAGGGTAGCCTTTTAGAGAGGCCAAGATGTAGGCACCTTTGGTGAGGCAGTGTTGGATGATGAAGGGGCCGTGCCATAATGACTCAAATTTTCCATGGCCCAGAGTGTCATGGGCAATATCATAGGATAACATGAGATCACCTTCGTTGAATTAGCGAAGGTGACTTTTGACCATTTTTTGACTTCCTCATTGTGTTGTAATGAAGATCGATGGTCTTCATCAAGTGACTCTAAGGTCAGCATGCCCTGCTCCATTAGAGCAGTGTTAGGGAATATCTCTATGGCAGTTCTTAGCATGGGGATTTCACACTCGATAGGGAGGGTGGCTTTGATCCCATGTATGAGGTAGAACGGTGTAAAACCGATGGAAGTTTTGAATAGCATGCGATAAGCCCATAAAGCGGAAAACAAAATATGGTGCCAATTGGTCTTATGTTTGTTGATGGTATGTTGTAGCATGATTTTGGGGACTTTATTGGCAACCTCTACTTGTCTGTTGGAATGGGGGTAGTGTGGGGAGGAAAAATCATGGGTGAAGCCTAACTTTGAGGAGAGTTCTGCAAAGATATCGCTGTTAAAATGTTTACCATGATCAGAAACTAACTGTTGTGGGACTCTGAATCAGGTAATGATGTGGTTGAAGAAAAAATGTGTTGTTGTGTCATCAATGTTGTTAAATCTGGGCATGGCTTCGGCCCATTTGGTAAAGTAATCCATGACCATGACAATGTAATTTTGTCCATTACTGGATGGAGGATGGAAATTCATGAAGTCTATGCCCCATTTACAGAAGGGGTCGGCTGTGATGACTGGGTGTAGAAGAGTTGGTGGAGCTCATGCTTTGTGTGCATAAATCTATCATTTGTCACATCGCTTCACAGCATGGGTGCAGTCATGAAACAGAGTGGGCC
This sequence comes from Picea mariana, assembly GCA_032191745.1. NCBI lineage: Eukaryota > Viridiplantae > Streptophyta > Pinopsida > Pinales > Pinaceae > Picea > Picea mariana. Next base: position 32,643 of record JASDQU010506822.1, read on the forward strand.
CGAAGTACCCTGCTTGAATGATTTTTTGAGAGGTAGACATACCCGAGAGGTGGCCACTGCAAGCGCCTCTATGACAATCATTCAAGACTCTCTTGGCTTCGTCGATGGTAAGACATTGTCGAAGGATGGTATTGACCCCACGTCGATAGAGAATGTCTCTGTTGAGGAGGTATCGGGGGGCCTAATGGAAAATGTGTTGATGATCATCTTGAGAGAGATGAGACCCAAACTTCTGTGTACGAAGGTAAACGAGGAGGTCGCCGTACCAGGGGTCATCAGAGGGGATGAAGAAGAGGTGTTCATTGGGGAAATGCTCATTGAAGGGGGAAGCTTTGGCATCTGAGGGAAAAACCATAATGAGTTCGACTAGGGCCAGAGATTTCTTTCTTTTGTGAGTAGAGAACTATAGATCGTATTCCTAGAGGATAATGATCCATCGGATGAATTTTCCATTTATCTGCTATCGACTAAGCAAGTACTGCATGGGGATAGAATCTGCTATGACCTTGGTAGTTTGAAGCAGAATATAATGTCACAATTTTTGGATTGCGAGGACAACTGCTAACATGAGTTTCTCATCATGATTATACTTTAGAGGTGGCCCAAGAATGTTTTTACTAATGTAGTAAATCACATGTTCACTCCCATCATCCCCTAATTGGATGAGGACTCCTACTACTGAAACAATAGAGGCTGATAAGTAGAGGATGTAATTGAGATCATAGTCCAGGGGACTAATAGAAGGGGCATTGGAGAGGGCATATTTTAAATCATCAAGAGTTGTTTGAGCATGTTCGTCCCATCAAAATGGGATATCATGTTGCAGTAGGCAGAGAAAACCATGTGTGCGAGTGGCGTAGTCTGGGACAAAGTGATGCAAAAAGTTGGCTTTGCCTTGTAGGCTCTGAAGTTGGCGTAAATTCCTAGGTGGTGGAATTTCTGTGATAGCTTGGACCTTGAGGGGGTCTATTGTGATTTCATGTTGGGATACAATGAACCCAAGGAGGCGTCTGATAGTGATGCAAAAGACACACTTGAGGGGGTTCAAGCGGATATTATACTGGTGACATCGTTGGAAAACGATGTGTAAGTCGTCTAAGTGTTGGGTTCGATTTTTGGATCGAGCAGTGAGGTCATCCAAATAAGGAAGGATGATGTGAGAAAGATCATGAAAAATGTAGGTCATGGCCGATTGAAATGTAGCATCTTCATTTTTTATTCCAAAAGGCATGATACGATAACCAAAGGTACCCCAAGGGGTAGTAAAAGTGGTTTTGTACTGATCTGTTGGGTGGATTTGAATTTGATTGTAGTCGGAGAACCCGTTCATAAAGGACAATGCTTCATGGTCGGCACAATCATCGATGATTTGGTCGATGAAAGGGCTTGGGAAGTTTTCTTTGGGACAAGAGTGGTTGAGATCATGAAAGTCTATTTATATGCAAATAGTTCCCTATTTTTTGTTAACAGGGACGAGCTTCGAGACTGATGAAGTGTACACAACGGGTAAATGAACCCAACAACGCGTAACTTGTCAATTTCGGATTTGATATCCATTGCTTTGGATGGGTGGAGGGGGCGTTTCTTTTGACGAACAGGGGAAATATCCATCTAGGTGTCAATTTGATGTTCGATTATAGAAGGATTGAGGCCAGGTATCTCCGTATATGACTAGGCAAAAATATCCTGATATTCTTGAAAGAGGGCTTTGTAAGCAACGATCTCTTGAGGGGAGCATGTAGTGAAAATGGTGATCTCTTCTATAATGCCTGGTTTAATGGAAATGCCAATTTTGATTATGGGGGAGATGTTGGCCATGCTGCCTTCTTCAAAAGCATCAAGGGCATGGATAGGGTTTTTGAAACAATCAATATGCCCCAGAGGAATAAAATCCTTGGTTTCGATTGCGCACATGGAGTCTTGGGTAGGAGAGTGAATGGCCTCTTGTGAGAGGAAAAGTGCTTGATTATGGAGCGCATTCCATGGGCAATCGAGGGTAGTTAGTTCCTCCATGATATCTTCATCACAGTGGAAAATGCGAGAAGACAGGGGATCGTGGGAGATGGCAGGGGAAACCATTAATGGGTAAGTGTTATTGTCCTTAGGGGATGAGGATGTAGACGAGATATCGTATATAGGGTGCGATGGCTCGCTTGACATAAACCAAATGTTACGAAACTATGGATGGTATCTCATTCACGCGGAGACCGATGAAGAAGTATAACAAATGTCAGTAATGTGAGCAGTAGTAGGGAGAGCCTGAGATGGCTTAGGCAGGGATGTATGGTGCACTACGGCTAATGTTTGGTGGAATTGAGGTAGAGCTGGGAAATGATGAGTGTAATGGCCATATTTTGAGCATATCGTGCAAGAGAAATTGGTTCATAACCTTTTCTTGCGTGTGGTTGAGGAATCCATAGTAGTAGATGAAATAGCTGGTGGAGTGGTAAGCCATGGGTTTCCTTTGGGGAGCTGGATAATATTGCGTAACTCGGGAAGAGTAAGACATATATTAGTGGGGTGTCCTTCTCTATCACATAGTGCACAAGGAGGTTAAGCTCGGGGAGGGGGCGAAGCTATGGGATCATTATTCCTTCATTTGCCCCTAGTGGTAGTGATGTTGCCTCCAGTTGGGGGTGAGGGTGGTGTGGTAGGAGCCTGTACTAGGATATACATTGATAATCCCTCTGTCTGAGGAGGGAGAGATGGTGTAGGAACCATAGCGGGTGGATGGAGATACCATACAGGGATGGAAAGCACCATGGTGGGGAGGGTGAGAGTAGAAGCTACATGGAATGCTTGTAATCCAAGTGGGGGGTAGAAAAAAGGAATTTGGGTAATGGCCTGGGGGACTGTCTCCCAAATTGGTATTTTCCCCTGGAGGGGGGGAAAATTTGGGACAAGTGGTTCGGTGGTGTTTTCAGGGAATTCAGGAGGTAGTAGTTCAATGACTGGTGGAACTTCATTGTGGGGAGGGGCCTCTGTGAGAGGAGTAGTACCTCCGATATCTGTTCCATTAGAGGAAAATATAAACACTTGTGCCAAAATAGAATAATTTAGGAGAGGTGGTGCTCAATGATAAGTCCCTAACAAGGATGGGTCCTTGAATATTCCATGAGCCATGTCGATGACTGAAAAAGCATCTGAGCTAGTGCAAAAAAGGGGGATAATGTTATCAATGTTGGCGAAATGATTAGGCTCGTAATGTGTAAGTTGGTCGATGGTGACGATCTTCCCGTTATGGGGGAACATCATTGTATGAACACAAAAGAGGCTACGACCTTCATAGCATACATGTCATTATGTCCGAACAAGATATTGTAATCAAGTGGGGCGTTGATAACTTCAATGTCAATCAGGATGGTGTTTCCCCCAACCTCTACAAGGACATTTTGGAAGGGCCCTTCAGGGGATGATGTTCGACCATCATAATCTCTCAGGGTGATGGCAGATGGTACTAGCTCTGGTGAGCTGAGTTTCTGCCATATGAATTTGGACATGATGCATGTGGATGCACCGATGAACTGTGATGTTCTGAATCTTAACTGGTATCTGGAAAGCTACCGGAGCAGGGAGGCATGGTTCTCCGTTATCTAAATCAAAAGTGATGAGTTGAGTATCAACTGGGTTGACTTCCCCTAAGGCGGAAAGCAAGGATTTGCGCTATGATGGATAGATTTGGAGGACCTCCAACATAGACATGGCTGCAAGTGACTGTGCTAAATCATCGACCAGACTGTAGTTATGTGTTGCCCTAGCCTAAGGGTTATGTACATTCCTCTGTAGAGGTATGTGGGGTATACGAGGATTGGGTTC